>PPJL03000014.1:0-275940 GCA_003705745.3 Blastobotrys muscicola
AGTTAAACTTGAGAGAGCCTTACTCAGTACTACAGCGGGAGACCATGTGGGAACAGGAGGTGTTGTAGACTTTTTTTTGGATAAACAGCGTCGATTGTCTCAATTGCTTACTGACTAACGTTCGGGGCCGGCTTAGAGCCAGGGATTGGGCCAGTCTCTGGAATTGCCACCAAGTTTGACTCGCCCGAAAACGCCGCCTGGGCCACAGAAATCTCGTTTCTGTCCAGATCGTAAACGACATAAGCGTTCCTCAAGAAGCTGTCCCCAACCATGATGAAATCATCATAATACGAACAAGGGGCAACTGCCACTGCGTATTTCTTTGGACCACCGCCGAGTAAAGACCTTGGAATAACCAAGTGGTCAGCGGGAATCGTAATGTTTGCGCCGGAAAAGTTGAAAACCCAGTCTTCAGTGGGGACACTGTCTGTCCAGTTGGCACCAGAACTTGAGTCGTACACCACATCAAGCTTCTCCAGAAACGGCAAGGCAATTTCGTCAGGAACTGACATGAAGGAGGCACCCGAGTCAATGACTCCCTGGAATTCTACTCCTTGCAGTTTTATGTCAACTTGGAGTCTTTCATGGTTTGGATCAGTAATCGGCACTGTATACAATTGACCCTGATATTTCGAAGAGTCAACACCACCAAAGACAATAGAGCCAGTGCTTGCATCTTCGTCGTCGAGATAGAGAGAATACGCGTTTCTCTTGATGAGTCCTTGTGATTTAAGGCTTTCCGGAATATTCGAGTACTTATGGGTGGTACTTTCCAAGTTGTGGTACCCCACTCCGAAAACGCCTTCACTGTATCCAGCTGCCGTTGGAACCAGAGCAAATTGTTGGTCCGAGATTTGCTGGCTTCCAAAAGTAATCGTGTCAGTGACCCATTCGCCATTGGCGTTGGTTCCATCCGCGTAACTGATTCCGTAGCTGTTGCCAGTATCATTGAAGGTCGACGAGGAACTGTAGTCGAACTTGTTTGAAGCGACATTGGCACTGGACGAATACGCCCATAGGTCCGAACTTCCAGTGTCTACAAAGGCATCAACACTCTGGGCCGGCGTTCCGATTTGGAGAGTCGCAATGTACTGGAAAATGACATTTCTTAAGGATTGAGTCACTGTCGAATCTCTCTTAGTGAGTGTGGACGAGGAAGCTCGTCGAACGGGAAGGCTCAGAGTTCCCGCGACGGAATCTTGAGAAATTGAAGCGCAAATCGCCGCGGTGGTGAGAAAGATAATAGTGTACTTCATTGTGCTGTTACCATGATGGACTAGCAGGCATTTTATACCGTTTCTGAACCATTCTGTTTTCACGTTCAAGTCCGAAATCGAAAGCAACAGTCCATATCAGCGCCGTAAGGCGTGCCAAGCACTGCGGAGTTGAATTTTCCTAAGCTTAGCGAACGTTGAGACCCGGGTCAGATACGCCTGCTGATAACAGAACACCGCCTGGGTTTCAGTTGAGTGGACAAGACTTCATTTTTGGACAGCTCGGTTTACTGAAATTTCTGGAGATTGCCAACTAATCAATGTCTCTGGAATCACAGAGAGCCAGTTGATGTTTCTTAAGAGTCTCTTTGGCTTACTCGTGCTTTCAACTCCATGTTGCGGCTAGTCTTGTCTCAGTAGAGACAACCGCCCCGCACGCGGATATGTCCAAATCTAGAAATAGCCTTGATGATTCACATTCGGCCTTAAGGTTAAGCGAATTGAACGATGCGAGCCGAACGCCTGTGTCGAAGGCTAAAGTTGCCTAGATGGGAATTCATGTAGGTTGGCGCGCAAGCACGACGTCACAAGCTAATAGCGAATCCTAGCTTTATCGACTCAATGATTGCAGCACACAGGCAGCCCTAATCAGAAAATTGATAGACTACGCCGCGTGCGGCTCACATTCAGTACTGAGAGAATTACTATTAGTTAAGAGAGATGTGCTATTACAACAGAGCGAGAAGCCCGGCACCGGCAGCAAGTAGGGCTGAGCCCTGATTAACGACAGCAGCGCCAGTGACAGTTGGCCTGACTCGGGTGAAGGTACCAGAAGTCCAGGAAGGTGGAGCAGATGACTTGTAGAGGGTTTCGGTTGGGGTGGGGTTTGTGACGCTGTTCAGGTCCCACGACGTGGACGAGTAGCCTGGAGCAGTGGTGGCCGATGGAATACCATTGGAATCAATAGGCTCAATCTTTGGCTTGTCGGTAGAGTTGAAGTTTGTCTGGGCGATGGCGATCTGGTATTTTGGAAGGTCATAGACCACATATGATGCTCGTAGGAAAGAGTCGCCGAGGATGAACATTGCTGGGTCATCAGAATACTGGAACCCCAGAAGACACATGTCCGGTGGCCCGCCCTGGACGTAAAATTCACTCAAAGGATGAATGGCCTGACGGATAGGAACTTCAATTTCAACTCCAGAAAAGTTGTAAATCAAAACATCATCAGGAAAAACCGAGTCACAGCCCACGGCGTACATGCCCAGCTCTGTGTTGAGGATGGCACCCATGGCGCTAGCAATATTTTCAACAGTGCTCTGAGGAAGAATCTGGAAAGTGGTGCCACTGTCGAGGAGAACGGGAATGTTTCCAGACTGAATGTTTCCTGAAGTTGCGTTGGTCATTTTGTTGGTTGTGTTTCCTCGCTGCAGGGAAATGGAACTTAGAATAACGTTGAAGGAAATTGGGTTACCAAGGAGCGCCTTGGGCATTCCTGCACTGAGAGATGGGCTCTCGTATACGTTGATAACAGGAATCAGGCCGAGCGTTCCTTGATACTTTGAGTGATCCACACCGCCAAATAATAGAGAGCCCGTCAAGGATTCCATATCATTGAGATAGAGTGAGTAGGCCGGGTGGTCGATAAGTCCCTGCTTTGTGAGAGCCACTGGAACGTTGTCGTACGTCAGAAACTGGTTAGAAGCGGTAGATTCTAGGTCCGGATAGCCAATTCCAAAGACTCCCATGCTGGAGTTGGTTTCCGTTCCAACAGCAACAGATGTGTTGACAGTGAGGTTAGCAAAGGTAACCTTGTCCATACCCCAGTCTCCCGTGGCGTAGGAACGGTCGCCATATTGGATCTGAAAGATGACAGATTCGTTCTTGTGCCAAGTGGAGCTCTTCTTTGGGTTGAAAACACCTGGAGAGCAGTCGACTTGACCATGTTTGGGGACAGTTCCCTTCTTTGCGCAAAACTTATTGCCAGATCCCATGGCCCATAGGTCTGAGCTTCCAGTATCGATCGTTAGTCCAACTTTCTGAGGTGGTGTACCGATTTCCACCTCAGCCTCGTACCAGGTGTACATGTTGTTCAATTGCAGAGGAACCGTACCGTCTCGCTTGGAATATCGTGGATGGGGGTGTGACGGCGCGGTTTTGCCTTGAATATCGAGCTGAACCACGCCGTTGACAGACCGTGGGAAGGCGATATTTTTGGCGTCGGCATACGCCAGAGCCAGAGCGGTCAGGAGAGTGTATTTCATGATTATTAGTAAGATTAGGGATGGCTTCAGAAAATTTCTGACCAATGAGATGCTGAATTAGAGAATGAGTGATGATTCCGAAAGAAACCCGGATGGCTTTATAAGGCCGGGCTGGACCCGCAGCGAAACAGATTCGGCCCCTCTTGGCTCTTGGCACGGTCTTTTTAATATCCAATTTCCAGGCAGTCATTAGTGGGACTGCTTGCAGCGATTCAGGAACGTCGAAAAACGCGCCGGTCCTCATCAGTGCTGGGAACTGAAATCCGCAGAAATCTCTGCCGAATCCCGTGGCACTTGTCCTTTATCGCGCTAGCCATCAATACTCTGAAGCGATTCAGAGGCGGCTAGAAGGAGTATCGTATAAATTTGCGGGTCTGTGGCTCGGATAGCCCACTCGGTGTAGGGTGTTGCCATGACAACAAGCACCGGGGTTTGTGTGGCTGTGTGGCGCCGTTGTTCGGAATGACGCCGTTTAGCCGCACATACGCATGTAGGTACCGGCGCGATATGACGAAGCCTGGCACCGAGTTGTCTAGGATCGTTGAAGTGCAGCAGGACTTCTGACCCTCTTGCGCGAACTCCCAGTTACCCATGATAGGACACGAGGTGGTGTCAGCGCAATGATCAATGCTTGTGGCAGACTGTCACTGCCAGTCGCTGCGAGCCGAAGAAATATCGGTGAATCGGTCAATGCCCTGCATGGGGCGAACACCGGGGTCTGAAATGAACTCCGGGTGGAGACAAGGCTAACGGATCGCCAGCACAGCATTTCTGTGCCTTTACGGATTCAGATGGCCCCGATATCGCTCAGAGCATTGGTCACGCATCTCTAACGACTTTATATACCGCAATTTCATGTTTTTAGAACGAGCTATGCGCGCCATTAGCTGTTGACTGTGCATATATGACTCAGGTTGATAGAATCAAGAGCGAAAGTAGAACTCACGCTATTGAATAAGATTAGATTGGCCCTACAGCAGAGAAAGCAGAACAGCACCTGCGGCCAGCAGAGCGGAACCCTAGTTAACCGAGGTAGAGCCGGTCACAGCTGGGTGCACGACGGGACAGCTTAATTGAGGCAATTCTTTCGTCGTAAAGAGTCGGAATCTGGAACATGAAATCTGTCTATGCTAAAAAACCCTCAGAATGAGGTAGCTGACATGGCAACGGGATCAATGATAACCAGATTCACACTCTAACCAAGACCGGTTTTGGAGTGTACCTACCTTCTTATTCATTCCACCCTAAGCTTCTTGTCACAGATTCAATGTGATTGTCATTTTGGGGTTGTGTTGCCCTAGCAACGAGCCGCAAGCCGCAGATGATCTCGGGGCACTCAAAAAATCATGTGAGGAAATCGGTGTCTGTAGGAATAGGACTCGAGTCCCTCACGAGTCCAGATCAAGTAGGATCAATGAAGCAGGTCTCAGGCTCACAATACTGACTTGGTTCTAAGGATGAGCACCAGTTGAGCTCCACAACATGAAACGTTCCATGAAAGATATCATACGCACCCATTTGATTGCGGGTTTGGGCGCGCATAATTTGTTTTTTTAAGCTTAGCGTAGCCGGTGGCCATGAGGAGCAAGTCAGCAGCAAATTCTTGGCTAAGGCTAAATTACTGGCGATTATGGGCTACCACCTACGCGTGGCTGAGCGCGCGTCGGTGCGCAGCTTCCAATTTTTGCACCATGGACAATGACGACAGTGATGACGAGCTTATAATAGTGTTATTTTCTTATTGTTTCTTGCTCTTACAAGCCGCGGAGATAATTAAAGAGGAAGAGCTTAGACGGCGACAGCGTCTGCATGAATTAGGACCTCGAAAACGCCGACTTTACATTGATGGAGATTCAGTGGACAGGATCACCCCCGCTGTAGACTCCACGTTGGAAGAGGACTTGCGGACGATGAACTCGTGGGAGGAAAATGACGACGACGATGACAGGCTAGACGATGATGAAGACGAAGACAATGACAGGGTACCTACCGCCTCCAGTGACCCTGTTACGCCAACTCCCCGTACTAGGAAAAGGCGGTGGGTAGCATCCACCTACTATAACCTTCATCAGGTGCGACGTTATGAGCATATGCTATCCTGTCTTCCGAAATGGCCCGAGAAGAACAAAGATGGGACGTTCATGTTTAAGAGCATGGGAGCTTTTGTGAAATTCGCTACGGAGAGTTGGACCTGGGAGGGTGACCCCAAGTTCGCGAGCTTGTTGAAGAACCTTGAATCTCTCTACCGCAAAACGATCAGCGAGAGGCCAGAGACTGGAGCTATCCACGCTGATAATCGGCTCAAAAGATTACATGAAGAAGTTGGTGAGCTGTGGATCACGGTAAAGGGCCAACGGGAGGACGCAAAGAAGTCAGGCACCGACAGCAGCCGTGAGGGGCGCAGACACAACCAGAGGATTCGGAACCGTGGCTCAGATTCAGTTTCCCAGGCAGGAGGGCTATCCAGTGCATACCAGGCTTTCGACAGGCTAAGTACTGTGCTCAGCAAGTACATAGAAAGCAAAATGTCGTCTGACGCTAGCACCAGTATTCTTCAAAATGATATGACGACGATGAAGAGTGAAATGAGAATAGTGCAAAGCAACATGTCATCCATGGACGATAAAATCTCATCGCTGCAACAGGATGTGAAAGAGAACTTCAGTCAAATACTGAATCTACTCCAAGATAGGCACTAATCGGAGAATGATATAGGTGAGAAATCGTGAAGATACTCCCCCAACGTAGGAGGTGAGAGTCCAAAGTATGACGCGAGATGATTTCGCTCACGTAGACAAGTAATGACGTTCAGCAGAAACACGCAATTGATGAAATGGGATCCAGTGAGGCCCTTCCCCAACTTGTGAGACGGTTTACGGCCCAAGAATCCGAACAGTTGTTGAAGTCTGCCAAACTGCCATTCGACCGCAATTTGAGCCTTAGACATTTTCAGGTTCTCATCACGTTGATCACGAGTCATCTGTCCTTTGTGTGCGCCTCTAACAACGGTCCTAACACTGCCATACGCCGAATCTCCATATAACCTGATCTGTGGGTGGACGGAGTTTTCTCTCAGTTGACTCTCAAGCTTCTCTTCGAGATAGCTCATGTCAAATATCACAATGTCGTGATCGATGCCAGAAAACGGTGGCGATAGATGCATGCACAAACCATCAGGAGCCGCGACGGCTTGGTATTTCAGTGCATGGACGCGATGGCGACCATTGTAAACGGATCTTTGGCTAGCGATATGAGCGCTCGGTCTTTGTATCGGTCGAACAGTGCCATCAATGAATCCACATATGTCTTCAGCAAGACACTTCTGCTGTATAGCTGCGCGGTAGCTTTCCAGGCGCTCAGCAGAGAACAGGGTATCATCAAAGAATAGCCTCTTGATCACCACCGCAGCAAGTGCTTCAGCGACCGAATTAACCAAATTGACACACCAAGTCTTAGATCGACCAAAGGTTCCTCTCATGTCGAAAAATCTCCTCGGAAATGCGTACCTGTATAACAAAATACACAAGGCCGTCCTATTGGAACAGACGCATCGTCTTCCAAAGCGAACTACGGGTGCAAAAATGATGTCCGCAACTCGTTCTAGTTCGGCAGCTGTCATTCGAGTGTTCGCCTTGCACTACTCCGTACTCTTAGCAGTCACATCGAACATGTATCGCACATACGTCTCCGGATCCTCGGGCGGTATGTAGGGATCCACAGTCATACAGGGCAACAGGTAATGAGTTGCAGGTAATTCTCGCGTGTTTTCGCGTTTTGAGTCACGTGCGAGGCTGTTGCGCCGCGTGTAGCGCGGCGCAAAATCTAGCCAAAGCCTGTTCGTGGCTAAATCATTGCGCGCAGGGTGTCTGCATCGGTTAAATTTAATGTTTGAGTCTTGCCCACTTTTTGCCGCAATCCTTTTTCAGTAAGTTTATGAGTTAACTTATGTTGGAAACTTTGGCAACTAGTGCCCGTCTTGTTTAACTTGACCCCACAATATCTCCAGAAAATATGAACTACGTTTTACTCTGGCTTTGTATCGCGATTTAACCTGCAGCATGAATCATAGACATTTCAGATTGCTTTCACTAAAGTTGGTATAGACTCTAATAGTGTTTTCCCAGTTCTCTCTAAAGCCCCTGACAAACTAACAGAAAGCACATGGGCCCCTGGTAGGTCAAGAACCTAGCCAATACCCACTGTTATAAACACTCGCGATCGGGAGGTTCATAGTCATACACACACCCGTATCCCTCATCACGGTCGTAACGGTCATGCATATGCACCCCATGCATGATATTAAATGATCTACACGTCTCGCCATCTCTCAGCCTCACACTCTTTCTCAGCTTGTATAAATATACGTCTCGCAAACTCAACCCCCTGACAAATCATCTAGCCAACCGTTACCCTGAGCAAATACACAATTCTAAGACAAATTCAATCACGTGATATATCACGTGACCTGCATTCGAACCTCTATAATTAGACCCTTGGCGCGCACTTCTCACGATCGAATCTCACACAAGTTACGTCTACGCTGGATCTATGCCCGCGGTTATAGCCTAGGGTCTTAGTCAGTTGGTTTGGTCAACTTACATAACTGGCGGTATGAGGCTCTGGCTAGGGATACGGGCACAGCTGACGCTGTCAGTGTGTCTGGTGGCTATGTTTTGTTTAGGGGTGTTGAGTGTGGCAGTGGTGAGTATGATGTTTTGGGGTTGTTTTAGATATAAACGGGGGTTTGAGTTTAGTAGATAATGATGAGGGGTCAGGAGGTGGAGGGTGTGTCAGCAAGACCGGGGGTGAATATCTGTAAGGACTTTTGCCTTTTAAGGATGTCTATATTCGGTCTGAACCACCAGCTGTAAACTGTTTCGGCAGCTTATCCGGGTTTTTTGCAACCTTGAACGTTATTTTGCAACAATTTCGACTTTCTGTGAAAATTTGATAAACTCGACAAGAAACTCATCTATTAACAGCTTTGAGAGTATTCTATGGTTCATTTGATGCATTTTCTGCTCTTTCCAGATGAAATTCGACAAGATTTGAGTGAAATACGAGATTTTGCCGCAAACATGACGTTCGGCATCCGACGTATCCGATCACGGCCGAGGTGGTTGCGAGATAGTCCTCAAGAGAGAACCAATGATTTCGAATCATTGAGCTTTGTTTCTGAGATTTGCCGGACAAGCTCTACCACACCCAGTCTATTTACCAATCCAGGAGTGTTTTTCATCCACCTGTTATCAAGTTCTAACATAGTACTTCTCCAACAGTTCACTTCTCCTTTCTCTACGGCGAGACAGACTCCAAGTTATTGCCCAACTCAAAGCATTCCAGGTATCACAGACCATGTCAAACTACCTTGGACACCTACTTATGCTCAGCACATCATCATACTTACAAGCACTCATCACAGAATTCTACCAGCAAGGTTACATTATCAACTCCGACCCTAATTTTGTTCTATTCAAAAATGCTCTTCGATCAGTCGAGTCAGTAGCGGCCAGCAGAGTGTACAGCTCGACGGGCGAGCTTATACTCTCTGTGCGAAGTAACACGACACTCACTTATAACGACACCATACCACCCGAGCTATATCCACTCAGCCACCTAGGTATGGGCAACTTTTCAAAAGGCATCAACACTTCAAGTTTCATTATGGGCCCCCTGATGGTTAACAGCACATACTACATCTCGTTAACGACTGGAATTAGCGAAAACAACCCCAGCCTAAAGAAGCAAAACATCACGACATCAACTGGCGATCAGGGTTCAAGCGTTGCATACATGACATCGATCATTCAGGCTGGAGACTTGTTGGGCGTCCTGAACCATACCGATGGTATTGAGTCCACGGCAGGAATGAGTCTCATGGAGGGCTTCACCTTCAAAGATCAGAAAAATGAAAGCCAGCTGTATGGCACGTTTCTGTTTCCTTGTGAGGTATGTGACGATGGAATTTTCCCATTGGACCAGGGTGAGAAGAACTTGTTCAACTTAGGCATCTCTGGATCAGAAAAGAACGCCTCGGGCAGTACAGTGAAGGGTATCGCTGCGGGATATGCATTAGTTCCGTTGTTAGGCCGACAGTGGGCTACGGTTGTGTTTCAAAACTATGATATCATTTATGGGCCGTTGAAGCAGCTGCGGACAATCATTTTGATATCAGTGTTTTGCGTCGCCTTTGTCGTTTGTGTGGTGACGTTTTTGCTGGCAACTTGGGCCGTCAAGCCCATCATGCAGCTTCAGTCGGCTACGGAACGATATCTGCCAAAGAAACCAAAGAAGCGTGGCTTTTTCGGCACCATCTCTCACGTTCTAAACTTCAAAAAAAAGGAGGAACACAGCGAGGATAAAGCCGACGAGCATAGTGCTACGGATCCTGAGCCGTTCAGCGATTTGGCATTTGACGAACACACCGCGTCCAACACCAGTTCAAAGAGCAATTTCCCAGAAAGCGAGCGAACTTGGAAGCCGAAGCGACGATGGTGGCAGTGGCGATGGAACCAGCGGGACTCGGCCTCGTTTGAGCATGGTGCTTTCAAAGTGCCGGAAAAGGTTATTATCAGCCGTGTCATCAAGGACGAACTGACTGACCTTACTGATGCGTTTAACGAGATGACAGAGGAGCTGAAGAAGCAGTATCAGATTCTAGAGGAGCGAGTTATGGAGCGAACAAAAGAGATTGAATCTGCAAGATCTCTGGCTATTACTGCGAACGAGGCAAAGTCTTTCTTTATTGCCAATATCACGCATGAGCTTAGAACGCCTCTGAACGGTATTCTTGGTATGACTTCAATCTGCATGGACGAGCAAGATCCAAAGAAAATCAAAGAGTCGCTCAAAATCATCTTCAAGTCTGGTGAGCTACTATTACGTCTGCTGACTGATTTGCTGACCTTTTCCAAGAATCAGATTTCAAACATCCGCCTCGAGGAGAAAGATTTTGCTCTTCCTGAAGCGATCCAGCAGCTAAGGGCCATTTTCCAGGAACAGAGTGCCACGAAGAGGGTCCAGCTCAACATTTCGGTTGAGAACCCTGTCTTGGATGACCTGATTCTACGCGGAGACATGAACAGAATCCTGCAAATTATTATAAACCTGGTATCAAACTCGCTCAAGTTTACCCCAGAGGGCGGATCAGTTACCTTGACTATTCGGGAAGAAGATGTGCCACCAGTCGCCCTACCTGAGCCAGCTATTGAGCAGGAAGATCAAATGGAACAGCCATACTATTCACTCGCGGAAAGTATTGGAAATTCTAGCCTGGAGACACGAGTAGGCGGCGTGAATAGAGACTTGCATCAGTCCTCAGAGGATACACTCAAAAATAGCATACAGAGCGATAGGACACAACTCGAGAAGGAAACCGAGGACGACATAGAGTTGGGAAACATGGATAAGAAGGGTTCGCCTAAAGCTATACATTTTGGCGAGGTTCAACAGGTCGAGCATTCAGATTCTGAAGAGATTTGGGTCTCTTTTGAGGTCAAAGATACCGGTCCTGGAATTGCCCAGAATCTACAAAACCGGGTGTTTGAACCGTTCTTCCAGGGCGATCTGGCCGTGGCACAGAGAAGGGTGGGCGCTGGTCTTGGTCTGAGTATCTGCAAGCAGCTTGCTGGACTCATGAAGGGTGAGATTTACCTCGAGTCAGTGCTTGGAGAGGGTTCTACTTTTACGTTGAAACTCCCTTTGAAGGTTCGAGAAGTTCGAGAGGTTTCTGAAGACGAGGAAGAAAAGGTTGAGTCTGAGCTTCCTAGCCCGAATATTAGCGTTGAGAGCACCTTCCCAGAAACAATTGAGATTCAGGAGAGACCAAACTTCAATAGGACTCACACGGCCAAGAGCGAAAGGTCTGGGAAAAGCCTTGTCAAGAGCGAGAAATCTGGAAAGTCGTTCAAGGCAAAGAGCGAGAGAGTTTTGGTGGTGGACGACAATAAGGTGAACCAAGAGGTGCTTGCACGAATGCTTCAGCTTGAAGGTATCAGCGATATCACTATTGGTAACGATGGCCTTGAAGCAGTCAACTTGGTGAAGACGAAGGGACCATTCAATCTTATTTTTATGGACGTGCAAATGCCCAACCTAGATGGTATTCAAGCCAGCACAATCATTAGAGGCGAGCTTGATTTCACGGGACCAATCATTGCTGTGTCGGCGTACGCTGACGAAAGCAATATTGATCGGTGCCTAGATGGAGGAATGAACATCTTTTTGGCAAAGCCTATTAGAAGACCGAACTTGGCCAAGATTTTAGCCCAACTACTGCATGAAGACGACTACGAAAAAATGGAGGAGAAAGCATAGGACAATACTAACTATTTATTATGTACATTAATACGAGCACGAACTTTTGCTGTGCGTGGCATTTCAACTTGCGAATTCTATTGTATGGCAGCAGACGCCGTATTCTAGTGGATGTAACTTGCTGAGATCGTAAGAACATCCAAACAGCATCATTTGAGTCACGCATGGTACACTCTAAACCGAGCCTGTAGAGGCATGGATACAATGTAAATTGAGCCTGCGCTAACAATTCTGGCGCTGGCGACATGTGGCGCGCGCTCTTAGAACAGCACCCCGTCTTCAAACTGTAACTCTGAGCAAGGATGAGGACCGGTTTGTTCACTAGATCGACCAATCGCACTACTTTAGGCGATGATCAATATACGCAGCGTGGAGCCGGTTGAAGCCACGTACTAGACACTGCTGTACTAGCGCACCGATCCATGTCAATTATGTTCTTCGTGCATATTCTTATCTTCAGTACACCAAACAAGCAGCCATGTACTTCAACTTCTCGGTGCAAGCAAAGTCCGCCTTAAGCATCAAAAGACCACAGGGCGAATCTAGCCTAAATAGGCAAGCGCCACAAACCAGGCTTGGTTCACATCTTATAATTTCCATGACGTGCAAGTTCCGTGCAACAAAAGAGTATGCGAATTCTGTGGATCGAACACAGGACCTTCAGATTAACTGAGACCGAAGTTGAACTTCAGTCTGACGCTCTCCCAACTGAGCTAAATCCGCAAACTAATGATAAAATTCTCGGAAGTGGAGCCCCGTCTTGTATACGAAATTGGACGACCTCTTCGCGGCCGCAAAGGTGTCAGCCAGGTCACAAATTATACTAATATACTTAATTAAATAGGCTCCCGATGGGATTTGGCGTCAGAAATCTACAACAGGGCGGCAATTGAGGCGGCCATACCGAGGGTAACCAATCCCAGGTACGGGACAATGTGAGAGCCGCTGGATTTTCCGCCAGTCGATGAAGATGAGGAACTGGCACTGTGAGAGCTAGAAGAACTGTGTGAGCCCGAGGCAGATGTTTCTGATGACTCGGAAGATCCAGACGTTTCTGAAGATTCTCCGGAGGCAGATCCAGTTTCTGAAGAATCACCAGACGCGGTGCCGGACTCGGAGGAGTCGCCAGTGCCGGTGCTCTCAGAGCCAGATGTCTCCGTGGCCCCCTCAGAACCGGAGGCGTTGGTACCCGAAGCCTCTGCACCTGAAGCGCCGGATCCAGTGGCCGAGGCGCCCTCAGAACCAGAAGCGTTGGAGCCAGAGGCGGAGGCTCCAGTGGCGCTAGCGCCGCTCTCAGAGGCTGAACCCTCACCCGAAGCGGTGGCGGATCCGGATTCGGTTGCAGAGCCAGAACCTGAAGCGCCGGAACCTGAGGCGGCGGAGCCAGAGGCGGCACCAGACTCTGTGGCGGAGGCTCCACTTTCAGCAGCAGAACCAGAGGCGCTAGAAGCGGCGTGCTCTCCTGTGGCAGAGGCAGAGCCGGAAGCCTCCCCGCTGGCGGCGGAGCCCGTTGCAGAAGCTGAAGCACCGCTGCCTGAGGCACCAGATGCACCACTCTCTGCAGCGCCGCTTTCTGAAGCAGAGGCTCCACTTTCAGCGGAAGAACCACTGCCGCCTCCTCCGCCAATAGGAATAGGGACTGGAGCGACACCACCACCACTACCAGAGCTAGAGGTAGCGGCAGACTCAGCGGAGCCAGTCTGAGAAGCTCCGCCTTCACTTCCGGTAGCGGAGGCAGAAGCAGCGCCGCTCTGGCCTTCACCAGTGGCACTAGCGGAGGCAGAGGCACCGCTCTCTCCTCCAGCAGACGAAGAAGCTTCGCCTGAGCCACCGGAGGACGAGCCAGAATCCAAGCCGCCGTTGGCGATGATTGTTGCGGCGCCAGGCTCGACCGAGTTGGCGGCGGTGAGGATCTCAGAATATAGCGACACGGCGGGAATACCAGTAGCAGTGTTAAATTCCGAAATAAGCGAAACGATGTAACTGTTGCTTCGGAGCTTTGAGACGACAGAGGCAATCTCTTCGCTGTTCTGGGCCGTAGCCAGAGCAACGAGCGCCAGAAAACTAATGTTGTTGACCTTCATGTTTAGATCGAAAAAAGTTTGAAAGGGTGAAGAGGAACGAGCAGCAGTCTGGCTTTATAGCAAGGCTATTAAAACATGCTGGCCCGCCTTGAGAGAAAAAGTACCGCCAGTATTTTTTTTGGAACCTTTTGCCGACAATGCGTAGGTTCGGTGCTGAGACATCATTTAGAATTGCGCCTTGTAGAGAAGCTTGTAGAAGATATTCTCTTGAGTTCGCTGGGAAGCCCGTGAAGGCTTAGCTAGAATCATAAGTGAGCTAATGAGGTATTAGCATTCATGCGTACCCCTGAAGATCAGAAACAGGCATATATTGTGGCGCTTACCCTATTTCATGCGCTTGAGGGGACATACACACACAACAGCCATGCGCACAGAAGTCTTTACACTGCCCTTGAAACTAAACTCACGGAAATAAGCAGAAGAGGCCGAAAACAAGCTCAGAATAGCCGCGTTGAGTTCATCCAGTCAAACACAAACAATGCCAGCCTAAGACAGCAGAGCTTATTATGGTTCATGCACAGGGCGGTGGGGCGATGAGGCGCGCAAGGCGGAAATTACGTCAGAGTTGATGGAACGTGAGCGCAGTGATCCTTAGGCTGTGATGTCAGAGGCTATTTTGAGCGCACAGCGATAATTACATTGGTTGCTGTCGCTACCGTTTCTGGAGCGGAGTTCGGAGTAGTTACAACCGAGCGCAATTCTTCGAAATATGCACGTATATGCTGATTTCTAATGCCGAAGATTACAGAACAATTGTTAATATTATGGGAGCACTTTCAATTCTCAAAGCTTTTCAGCATTCTTGGCTCCACAGTAGCAGTGAAAATATGAAGACTCGCTTGGTCGCTTGCCCGCATTTTGCTTGCTGTATTGGCATTTAGGCGGAACGCCTCAGTGGGGCCGTCACTGTTTGGGCATCTAGGAACTAACATGGTGTAATGCCTGGATACGAGGGGCGGTATATCATTGCTTCGAGCAACGTACGGACCGTCGTGGTGTCGGAGAAATTTCTGTGTTTTGAGTTCTTCCGCTACCTCTTATTGCGTCTCTGCTGAAGAGCTGGGCCAGCTCTATTGTAGTTGCTTTGAAAGCTCGATCTTTCCTAAGTGTCTGTAAAATTGATCCACAGCGACCGCATTCCGGATACCTACCGACGGCTGGACTACCATTCTTTTCGATGATCAGAACGACGAGGCAAAGCTTCGGACTCCACACGTATAAGCGTTTGAAGTGATGTCACGCTTGCATGCTTAGTATGCAGTTAGAACGAGCAGAGCAGAATCTCATCTTCGAGTAGAGTCAGCGAATCGTCCTCTGTAGCTAAACTGCGAAGGCATTTTACCTGCTGATATCGTGGTTACCTACTATTTTTATAAATTGTAGGGTACGTGGTAGGTAACAGACATCTACTAGCAGCGCGGTCTGCCAGTTGATATGAGCCGATCTTAGGACATCCACTGGCGGTTGACTCTGAAGGTGGAATTCAGACAGCAAGCCTATTCCGTATGCTAACTAGCCCCCTCGAAATGGACGTGGTTACCCACTATATTTTTGTTTCCAGAATTCAGGACTTCAGACCGAGCTTCACGTATCCTAAAAAGTATAAGTTTAACATGATGTTAAAGAGTCTAAACCAAATGACTCGTCGTCAAGAAGAGTATGGCCGAGATACAGTCAGAGTTCAGTGCGGCGCAAGTCTCACGTGACCTTGGGACAACCCTGAAAAAAGAGAATTACCAAGCGTTCACCACAACATGAGTTTTGGCACGCAAACACCGACAATTGTGGTGCTGAAGGAAGGCACTGATGCGTCTCAAGGCCGGGGCCAGACCATCAGTAACATCAACGCGTGCATTGCTATTCAAGACACACTACGACACACTCTGGGCCCCCTGGGATCAGATATTCTTGTTGTAGGTTCTAATGGCGAGACCACTGTCTCTAACGATGGTGCCACCATTATGAAGCTACTTGATGTTGTTCACCCAGCTGCCAAGGTTTTGGTTGATATTTCACGATCACAGGATGCTGAAGTTGGCGATGGTACCACTTCTGTGGCCATTCTAGGAGGAGAGCTCTTGAAGGAGGCCAGAGCTTTTGTTGAGGAAAACATCTCTACGCACACAATCATTAAAGGATACAGGACTGCTGTCAGGCTGGCGGTGAAGAAGATTCAGGAGATTGCCGTCAAGGTGGAGAAGAATGATCCAGCTGAGTTTAGGAAGTTGCTCGAACGATGCGCTGCTACTGCCATGAGTTCAAAGATTATTCACAAGAATGCCGATTTCTTTACAAAGATGGTTGTCGACGCCGTGTCGACGCTGGATCAGAACGATTTGAACGAAAAGTTGATTGGCATGAAGAAAATTCCAGGAGGTGCTATCGAGGACTCTCTGTTTGTCGACGGCGTGGCATTCAAAAAGACTTTTGCCTACGCTGGTTTCGAGCAGCAGCCAAAGAAGTTCATCAACCCCAAGATCATTTGTCTGAACGTTGAGCTGGAGCTCAAGGCTGAGAAGGACAATGCCGAGGTGCGAGTGGAGAAGGTTGCCGACTACCAGGCTGTCGTTGATGCCGAGTGGCAGATTATCTACAACAAGCTCGAGGCCATCACTGCCACTGGTGCCAACATTGTGCTGTCCAAGCTGCCAATTGGCGACTTGGCCACCCAGTACTTTGCGGACCGGGACATTTTCTGCGCTGGCCGAGTTGCCAGTGAAGACATGAACCGAGTTGTCGAGGCTGTGGGTGCAACAGTCCAGTCCACTTGTTCTGACATTCTCGAGCAGCACATTGGAACCTGTGCCTTGTTTGAGGAGAAGCAGCTCGGAAACGAGCGATTCAACCTGTTCACCGGTTGTCCAAAGGCAAAGACCTGTACTCTGGTCCTACGGGGAGGCTCTGATCAGTTCATTGCCGAGGTTGAACGGTCTCTTCACGATGCCATCATGATTGTCAAGCGAGCCGTTAAGAACAACTTGATTGTGGCTGGTGGCGGTGCCTGCGAGATGGAAATCTCAAAGTACCTCCGAGAACACTCCAAGACTATCGCCGGAAAGCAGCAGCTGATTGTTGCCGCTTTTGCCCGGGCTCTGGAAGTTATTCCACGACAGCTATGTGATAACGCCGGTTTCGATGGTACTGATATTCTGAACCGACTGCGAATGAAGCACGCCAAGGGAGAAACTTGGGCCGGTGTCGACTTCGAAACCGAGGGTACTGCTAACAACCTTGATAAGTTTGTTTGGGAGCCTGCTCTCGTCAAGATTAACGCCCTGCAGTCTGCCACTGAGGCTGCCTGCGTCATTCTCAGCGTTGACGAAACTGTAAAGAACGAGGAGTCTGCTGCCCCACAGACTGGTATGCCAATGCCAGGAAATGCTGCCCAGAGAGCTCTGCAGAGGGTTCCAAAATAATGAACCAAAATCACGAAAAAGCAGACCTTCTGCCTATGATAGTAATAGACCATTCAACTAGTGTACGCATCTCACTTGAAATTCTGAGCGCCGCCCACCCTTCCACGTGACTCAGGGTTAGGGCAGATCTCCCAACAGCCAATCAGCTAATTGTCATTCTTCGGACCTGAAAAACTTGTCTCCACGCATCACACATATAGAATGTTTGTCAAGGCAGCACAACGGGCCAAGCTTACGTCGACCATGTTCTCTGCGACTGCTGTGATTGCCGTGCTGACTGTCGCTGCGCCACAGTTTTTACCCTGTCCCGCCAGCAAATCTTTGGACGCCGAGGGCAAGAGGAAACGAAAGGTCCAAGGAAAGGTCGTCATTCACGAGAGGCAACACGAGTAGGAGCACATCAGAAAATCACACAAATCAACTCAGAAAATCATACAAAACGACTTCATCTACGCCAGAATTCTTCTAGAATGGCTACACGACTAGATCACTAACGACATCATACATCACCGGATCGGACCGAGGGATACACTAATCAAAAGCTTGCATTGTATATATGTATATACTATATTTTTTGACGCACGGAATCACGGAATTCGTTACACGGAAACAAGTATTTAGTATTCTGCGGTTACCTACCGCATTTTTTGTTAGGTCTGACGCGGATCTCGATCAGTTACATTATGGATGAGTAGAGACAATGCATATGTACTTTTATTGTGCGCTAGTGCACTGTGCTATTAGCGTAGACATTGGTCAGCACGCCCAGATACCGATATTGCCATCCCTTCTGCCCTCAATCAAATAGCCCTCCTTATATCTCACTGTATTGACCACGGCGGCCTCTTCGTCCGTCTCGCCCGCTCCACAGGACCAGTGCTTCTCAATTTCTCGGTCGTAAACCTTGACCGTATTCTCACTGTTAGCCGAGACCACTCGTCTAGAATCAAAATGCAGAGAGGTAATTGCATGGTCGTAGGCGAACGCATCAAAAATAGTGCCTGTTCGCAAGTCCCAAATTCGAATACTTCTATCGAGAGAACCCGTGGCTAGATGCGTATCGTCAAACTGAAGACAAGTAACTGCACCTGTATGGCCAATCAACGATCGATGAACCTGTCCACTTCGCAAGTCCCATAGCCTGACGACTCCGTCTGCTGTCCCACTAGCCAGAGCGGCATCATAACATTGTAGAGCACCCACGAAATCTCCTCCGCTGCCGACCACGGTGCTCTGTCGCTTCCATTTGACGTCATCGTTAAACTGGTGAGGGCTCTGGGCAGCAGCCCAGAGAACATCAAGCGTTTGCAGACATTTTCCTGTCTTGAGATCCCACTGTCGAATGGTCTTATCTGCTGATCCAGAGACGAGAGTGTGATCGTTGAAGTGAAGAGCCGAGACTTCGCCGAGGTGTGCTTCCAGGGTCTCCAGAGGAGTGTCGTTTGACACGTCCCATAGCATGATCTTAGCGTCTGCAGAGCCGGTTGCCACGAAGTTATCATCCATTTGAAGACACTTCACGCTGGCATTGTGGCCTTTGAGGGTGCTAATTTGCTCGCCGCGAGACAGGTCCCACACTTTACATGTATTGTCCAGCGACGAAGACACCATTGTGCCGAATGGGATATCGAAATCCATGGCCAGCACAGTATCTGCGTGGGCGTTGATTGACCGAATGTTCTTGCCTGGGGAATAAAACTGTTGCAACGTGGGCATGGTTTTCCGTCTCCGGTTCTGGTCTCGTTTGATTGGCTTGACTGGTTTCGGCGCAGGTTTCACCGGGACAATATTTTCAATTGATGTTTCTGAGCTTTCTGGCGTCGACTCAAGTGAATTCTCAGTTGTGCTCTGTTCCGTCAGTTCCATTTCCTTCAATTTGGTGTTGACAGTATGCAAATCATTCTCCAAATGCAACTCCTCCTGTTCCAGCTTTGCCACCCTGTCAAAGACAATCTGTCGCATGCTTTTGAGATGTTCTATTCGCTGGTCTATCTCGATGATTTCGTTCGCAGCCAGATCTTTGCGAATCTCCAGCAAGTCAAGCTTCTCATTAATACCTGTCTTTTCCCGCCGTAACCCGTCCAGCGTATTGGGGTTATATTCAATGAGATTGTCAGGCTCTCGTTCCTTTGAATGAGCAGAAAAGCCCTGAAAAAGTGAAAAATTGGCATTCCCAGTCGGTATGTTCCTCAACAGCTCATCCGGAATATTCGTAACGGCCCGGTACTGAATGTCCCCCTTGATGAATGTGGACCGGACCACTTCAGCCGGTGTCCTCTTTGGAAACGAAAACAACCTTCGTTGGAAATTCGGCCGCCGGGCAATTTCGGTCATGGCGCTCTGATAGTGAGGCGTGATGTCACCATAGACTAGCGTAGCCGCCGTAGACGAAACCGTCTTGGACAGAATCGCCGTGTTGGCGATAGTCGAAGAAATTAGGTCATCGGCCATGTGTCTTCAAAGTTTGGTTGTGGAGGTGAGCACTTGATTTGATGGAGGCGAGTCGCAAGGTGATCACGTTCGAATCCCAGGTGATGGAGCGCGTAACACTGAATTACCGTGATACTAATAAACCAGATCAAAAGAACGGCGTGAATATATAATGCGCAAGAGAATACTATGGAGAGAATTTGTTTGTTTTGAGTTGCCGTGAAATGCCGAGGCATGTAGGCGTGGCGTAGTGGTATCCTGCGCCGTTCTTTGTTGCGTTTGGAGTATTCAGGGTTCTTACGACACGGGTATAATGAAAATTCACAGTCATCATTTGAACAGAGAGATATCTCGTCTCGGTGCTTGACGGCTCGGACCGGGCAGAATAGCGCAAGTCAGACGATTATTCAGGAGGAAGTTCGGCTCAGACAAAGGGTTTCTGAGGTTTCTGGAATAACCAAATGCTGTATAAACTCTCAGGTCCACGAGATGTTGCCTGAGTGTGGAACTGCTGTGATTGTGGATTCAGTCCTTGAGACTAAGCCTGTTCGAGCACCAGTATGAGGCAAGCTTAATAGCCATGACAGTCCCAAAAAGTTCACGATAAGCCACTGGTGAACGCAATCAACTTACAAACAAAACATCATGGAATTGACTCTGTCGATAATCCTCACGCTGCCAGATCTTCATAATATGGTCACGGCCAACCCGGCGCTGTGGAACCGTTATAAATAGTGAGACATCAAGCCACAGCCGGGTAATACCATAGGGTAAGGGTTCAATTTTTAGGATTAAGCGAACCTTGGCCACAGGGAGAGGGCTTGGTATAGGATGACAAGGGCAATGAGTTCCGGTGCCAATTCAATCGTCACAAAGGAGTCAGGACCAGCACTGAATCTAGACTGAGACTGGTGCTGAGCCAGTGGTCTCCACAGCCGTAACCGATGAGCAACTTCGATCACTGTCCATTAATGTGGCTTAACCCACGGCTAACATGCAACGTAACGGATAGTGTTTGATTCAAACTGACACGGTAACCCCAGATGTCTCATGGAGTTGTCAGATGATCTACTCCAGATCTTCAGGTCGACCCCGCGATTTACGGAGCCGGAAAGCCGGATACTAAAATAGCACACAAAACGGCACTTCGCTATTGGCGGCGAGTACTCACTGGCCGGAAGTACCGGATTCGTAACGATTTATTCCACGGCATCACGATCTACGGCAGGCCAAGACTTGGAGGGACTCGCAGTCTTGGCCCTCGGGTATTTGGAGCCGTTTGAATTGGTTTTGCGTCACGGGGTATTGCAGACGACACCTAAATATGCTAGTAGTTATTGAAGAGATTTGTAATCGTTAGCCGGGGTAAAACCTGTGTCGGGGCCAGGCTAGCCCCGCTACCCCGCCACCCCGCCTAATAAATTCTGATCCGAAAATGTAAACCTTAATTTAGCAACGCCGCGTGGCATAATCACAAGATGAAGCGGTTTACGTTACATGGCTAAGCGCTCCGCTGCACCAAAATATGGCACCATATCACAAATGAAACTCCTCATCTCGCCATCTGACCACTACGAGTATAGTCAGACCGATACGCATGAGGGGATGAGCCGCTCCAACCCTGGCAACGTACATGACACGGCTCCTAGTTCCAAGACATTTAGTTTTGGGCAAAACTCCGAGGTTCCGATGTGCTCCTGATTTGTCTTTGTTATAGGGTGAGACGGGTTCTGACAAATGCCGAAATGCCGGCAAAAACTTTCAAAAGACGAATTGTGAGCCCACGAAGCAAACGCGAACGTGTTCAAAGGTCCGCCGATCTGTTTTGGTTCCGTTAATATCAGGTCGCATAGATAAGCGACCTTCATGCAGGGCGTGCATGATAATTTTATGAGGGGCTAGTTGATTGGTGCATGTGTGAGACTGAGACCGAGCCAAATCCGTTTTGAACTTTAATACTGAGTCTAGAGCTTGATGAGACGGAGCCTAAATTGTTATTAGCGATTCCCTCTGAAGCGTTCTTGGCGGGATTTTGTTGCCGCATATGCCATTTTTCACCAGATGCTCGTCTCCCCACCACGTTACACAGGTGCAAGTTGTACATCTGATAAGGTTTGCACGGCACCAGGTTGCTTTTGCCGGGGTTCGGGTTAAACGACAGATATATATATCATCGATCGTCGGCGTGTTAAACGAGACCCCCTTGCTAGATCGACCTCCACGCCATGGAGAAAGAGAAAGGTGAAATCACGAGTGTCGGCGACGACAAGCGAGCCGAGTGGCTCGCTGCTTTCGAGCAGGCTGCAAAGACCAAGAACCTTGACGTCAGTGAGACGGATATCGAGTATATCCTCGACAAGATGGATTCCCGATCCATGGAAGATGCCCTTCTGGTTCTCTCCAATGCCATTGAGTACCACGCCAATGATCCAAATTTTTCCTTGGCCAACCTTGAACAGCTGCAAAAGCTTGTTGCCGGCCCGGAGGCTGCTCAGCTCGATGTCAGAGAATACGAGTTTGAGGTCAGGCTCGAGGCTGCCCTCATTGGAGATTGGTCGCCCTACCCTGAGGTTCGAGCTGTCACTGAAATCAACGAGGACCCACACGCTCCATGCGAGACCTTCCGGGTCTACGTCATTGGTATTTTCTGGGGTCTGGCCGGCTGTGTGCTCAACACCTTCTTCTTCAACCGTTTCCCAAGCATCAGTATGAGCACAATCTCGCTCCAACTACTGATTTACCCATCTGGTCTCTTGTGGGCTGCTGTCGTTCCTGACTGGGGATTCACCTTCCGTGGAACCCGATACTCGCTCAGCCCCGGTCCCTGGTCCTTCAAGGAGCAGATGCTGGCTACTCTGGCTACCTCTGTTTCCAACGCCGCTCCATACACCGCCTACGTCGTCACGTCCCAAAAGTCTCCTCAGTTTTACAACTCTGAGTGGGTCGGTCTCGGCTACATGATTGTCCTTACGCTCGCCTCCAACTTTATGGGTTTCGGTGTGGCCGGAATCATGCGAAACTTCTTGATCTACCCAGTTAAGGCCCTGTGGTACAGTGTTCTGCCTACTATTGCCCTTAACCGAGCCCTGGTCAAGAAGGAGCCCAAGGAAATCATCCACGGCTGGTCCATCAAGCGATACCCCTTCTTCTTCATTGTTACGCTGGGATCATTCATCTGGTACTGGTTTCCTAACTTTGTCTTTGAGGCCCTGTCCAACTTCAACTGGATGACTTGGATCGCTCCAAATAACTTCAACCTGGCTGCCATCACTGGAGGCGGTATTGGCTTGGGTCTCAACCCAATCAACACCTTCGACTGGAACTATATCGGTAACAACACTCCTCTGGTCACTCCATGGTTTGCCATGGTCAACCAGATTATCGGTATTGTTCTGTCCATGTTTGTGCTCATTGGCATCTTCTACGCCAACAAGTCCTATGCCGGCTACCTTCCAATCAACGACAACTCCCTCTACGCCAACGACGGCTCGACCTACAACGTTTCCAAGGTACTGGACAGCAGCTTCAAGCTGGACGAGGCAAAGTATCAGGCTTATTCCCCTCCATTTTACACCGCCGGAAACCTGGTCATTTACGGAACCTTCTTCATGGTGTACCCAGCAACCGTGATGTACGCCATTCTCTACTACCGACAGCAGATCGTTGACGGACTGCGAGATTTCTGGAAGGCCATCAAGAACCCAGCAAAGGCAATGTATATCCACAACGACCCATTCACCCGGGCACTGCGAGTCCACAAGGAGGTCCCTGAATGGTGGTTCATGATTATTCTGGTCATCTCCGTCGCTTTGGCTATTGTCACTGTCGAAGTGTGGGGAGAAACTCAGACCCCAGTCTACCAGATCTTCTTCGGTATCGTGCTCAACCTGGTCTTCCTGGTCCCATTTGGTATCCTTTACGCCATGTGCAATATCAACATTGAGACCAATGTGTTGATTGAGCTGCTCGTCGGTTACATGACTCCAGGAAACGGAAACGCTCTCATGGTGACAAAGTGTTTCTCTACCAGTTTTATGAGCCAGACCGACAACTATATCACCAACCAGAAACAGTCGCATTACTGCCGAATTCCACCACGATCTCTCTTCAGAATTCAGATGCTCTCTGTGCTGCTGTCCTCCATCATCGCTATGGTCCTCCTGGACTGGCAGCTGTCCTCCATCGACGGCTACTGCTCTCGACACCAGCCAGACAAATTCACCTGTGGTAACTCTCGAACTTACTTCACCGCCTCTGTTCTCTGGGGTACCATCGGCCCTAAGCGAGTGTTTGGCGAGATCTACCCAGTCATGAAGTACTGCTTCTTGATCGGTGCTCTTTTGCCTGTTCCAATCTTCATTGCTGAGAAGTTCTACCCCAAGGTTTTCAGATCTTTCAACCTTCTGGTCGTTATGGGCGGTGTCCTCGGTGCATGGGCTCCATACAGTCTCATGATGAGTCTAGAGGGATGGTACGTCTGCTTCCTCTTCAACCACTACATTCGAAAGCGATACATCGCCTGGTGGCAGAAGTACAACTATCTGCTGTACGCTGCTCTCTCCACGGGTTTGGCTTACTCGGCGCTGATTGTCTTCTTCTCATCAGGCTACAAGCACAAGGCCGAGATCGATTGGTGGGGCAACACAGTTTCTGGCGCTGGTATCGATGGAGGAAACTTCCCAACTGATGGCCCTCACGTCAATGGTGGTATTCTGCCAATTCCAGATGTGGGCTACTTCGGTCCCGGACCAGGTGAATTCCACTAAGCTCTTCGATATGACTATGTATTATGACTGTCCATAGTTTAATGATTTCCTTATTCTGCAATTCGCCCTCTGCAATTTATCGTGACAATCATGTTTCCTTACCGGTTGATCCCACTCTGCCCGCATAAAATTTAACCCGTGTAAGCCAGCCCACTAGTGACGTCATATGATATTAGGGTAGGGTTAGGGCTGGCACATCGCGACGATCAGTTGACTTGTCGTATTCTTCTCAATGACTCCTCATGTGTATACACTCCCGATGTGTGAATGCACTTCTCATACGTGTATTTACCTCAATCACGTATCTGGGAAAGTTTAGGCTGTTTGCAAGCCTACTAGCAAATCGGTGTAAAGATGTGCCGGCCTGTCTCGGTTAAAGACGCGTCGGAAATTCATGTATCACGTGACCACGACATTTTCGTATTACCAAAAGCCTTTGCGAGCTTATAGTTCAGGCGTATGTCGTATTATAGACTGGCGGGATCACGTTCGTATCGAAAACGTCCCAATGTGACTTGCATGAAGTTACAACAAAGCGCGCGCGCGACAACTCACTTTTCATCACCTTTCCATTGCATATTTTTAATCGCCGACTGGAATCCCGAGATCTTATTAAGAGCTTGTTTCTTTCGTCGAACCGTCACTGACATCGATACTGGCACTACTGGCTTTGCAAATTTCGTTGAAATCGGGCCGAGTATTTCGTTAGCGCCCGCTTAAAAATCGAGGAGACTTATTGTTAAAGCTCTGTTGAGCAGCCCGCGTCTCACCGTAGAATGAGCGATTTGCCACCGGCCCAAGAGGCCGAACAGGAGCTTGTTCAAGCTGAAGCGATGGAGTCTATCACACAAGGAACTGCCCAAGAGCCGGTTCAGGAGCCTGAAGAGCTCGCGAAACCAATTGATGAACCCATTCACGAGCCTGAAGTGCAGGCTGAACAGGCTGAAGAACCTAGTGAACCCACTGAACTCAAACCGGAGGCTGAGGATGTGGCCCCCGAAGAATCTGTCTCTAACGAGACACTCGTTGAGCACGAAACGCACGAAGATCAAGACACGCAAGCTGATGAATATGACCCGATGGAATCCCAGTACTCTCAAGACGTGTCAATGTCTGTTGCCACGGCTGCGTCTACAATGACAACTGTTGCTTCGGATGACAAAGACGACGCCCCCCGTGTTGAGGAAGACGACGACGATGATGACTATGATCCTAGTAACTTGTACGCGGATGAAGACGCGGATGAAGCCCCTAGCACTGACTTGAACAAGATTCTGTCGTCAATTTCTACTAACGCACAGCCGTATGTCCGAACCGACGCCGATATTGACCGTCCCCTGACTGAGGAGGAGACAGCAGCCTATGAACAGTTTCTGAAGGAAGAGCAGGAATTCATAAACATGGGAGCCTGGGACCAGTTCCCATTTGGATCCAGGATGTTTGTTGGCAACCTTCCCAGCGACCGAATTACCAAAGCTCAGCTCTTTCGAATCTTTAGCCGATATGGCAAGGTTGCTCAGATCGCCATGAAGCAGGCATATGGTTTCGTGCAGTTCCATGAACCTCAGAGCGTCGCTGACGCTATGGCTATCGAGGGCGCAATGCCCATGCGAGGCAATCATCTTCAGTTGGAGATTTCCAAGCCACAGATCCCTAAACATCAGCACCAGTTGCAAATGCAGCAGCGTAGAAACCGATCCAGGTCACCTCCGCGAAACAGAGTGAACCGATACAACCAGCGTGACCGAAACCGTCGCGTCGCCGAGTGTCCAATCCTGGTTATGGGCAACCTCGACAGCAATTTCGTGAGCCATGTCGAGAAGGGTTTCCGAGACGCTGGAATTTCTGTTTCTCTTGAGAGTCTGCCTCCGCAGGCCAAGCCTGACGAGGCCATTGAGCAGATGGCTTTTGACGGTGCTCTGGGTGTCATTACTCTCAACTACAAGGCCCAGCAGTCCGGACAGGTAAACATTCAGGTCTTTGAACGAGAGCAGAGCGGAAATGTGAGGTACGACAGTTATGTCAAGATTGATTTGGGAGTGGCTGTAGAGTTGATCCAGCGAGTCAGGCGCCAGGGTGGTGGCAATCAGGGTCAAAGTGGCAGTCAGGGTGGTTTCCAGCATCATGATCGTCCCTACAACAACAACTACAACAAGCCGCATAACAACTACAATCGTCGTGATAACTTTAACCGCGGCCGGGGCAACAACCGTCACAACAATTTCAACCGAAGTGATTTCAACAGGAATGAGAATTATCGGAATGATAACTATAATCGAAACGATAATTACAACCGAAACGATCACTTCAGAAATGATAGGGATCACAACTACAACCGGGACAACAGGAACGACAATTTCAACAGGAATGATAACTACAATAGGAACGACAGAAACGACCGTCCCTACAAGCAAAACTACCGGAACAACAACAACAACAATTACAACCAGTCTTATAATCAAAATCAGCAGCCACCATATCAGGGCCAGAATCAACCAGATAATGTCATGGCTCAGCTACAAAACATGGACCCGGCCGCACTGCAGAACGTCATGGCTGCGCTACAGCAGCAGCAACAGCAACAGCCACCACAGTTCCAAGGCTATCAGGGTCAGAACCAACAAAACTTTGGCTATCCTCAAGGTCAACAGAATTTTGGCTATCAGAATTACCAGCAACCTCAGCAGTTCATGCCGCCACAAGCACAGGTGCAGGGCAGCACACAACAGGTTCAGAATATCATGGACCAGCTAGCAAAGTTGCAAGGAAGGTCGTAGCTTACTCGGGTACTCTCGAGACTGTATTAGAGTAAAATAATTGTAGTCTAGTGAAGCAAATGTACATTGACGAGGCTCAAATTGATTTTTGCAGCCAAGATCCCAGGTCACGCTGCAGTTGTAGCCTGGGGACGTTCAACTAATTCAGGGATATATTGACGTTAGTATAAGGTATAGGTATATGAACTTAATTACAACAAGATAAGAAATTAAGCGCTTGGGGCCCTCTGCGATCCTGGGATTGGGCCAGAAGCTGGGATGACCCTGACGTTAGAAGAAGAGCTGTAGGAGGCCTTGGCGAGGGAAATCTCGTTGTTGGACATGTCGTAAACGACATAGAAAGATCGGAGGAACACATCTCCAAACAAGTCAACTCCTTGGGACATGGAGTTTGGCAGGACACCAAGACAGTACTTTCCAGGAGCAGCGCCCTGGTACATGATTGAGGTGTCGATGAAGAGATCCTTGTAGTCCACAGAGAATTTTGCGCCGGAAAAGTCAAGTTCGAAGGTTCCCTCTGGAATAGACTCGGCAAAGTAAAGCTTCTCAGAGGCAACATACTTGGCACCAGTGGCCTTAGCAAGAGAGTTGAGCACAGATTGTGGCACGTAGACAAGAGAAGTACCGGAATCCAAAACAGGGTTGAATCTCTTGCCCTCCATAACCACTTCCACTTCAAGGGCATCGCTAGCAGTGACTGGGATAGTGTAAAGAGGTCCAGTGAACTTGGCAGAATCGACACCGCCAAAAAGAATAGATCCAGACTTGGCCTCAATGTTGTCCAAGTACAAGGAGTAAGCGTTTCGAGCAATTATACCCTCCTTGTGCAGCGAAGCTGGCACATTAAGATATTCTGGCTCGCCACGGTTGATATCCGCCTCGCCGCTAGTGTAAGCAACGCCAAAAATTCCGGCTGGGGTATTTTCCTGAGGCTTTGTAACTGTGGCAAATTGCTGGTTGGTTATCTTGCTGGAGCCAAAAGTTAGGGTTTCAGTTCCAAAGTCGCCCTGAGCCGCGCCGGAAATGTACTCAATGGAGAAATCATGGTTCAGAAACTTGTAAGAAGAGGATTTCTTTGGGTTAAAAGACTTGGATTGTTCACCAGCATCAGTCGTGTAGACCCATAGATCTGATGAACCAGTATCCAGATAAGTTTCGACCTGCTGGGCTGGAGTTCCAATTTCCAAAGTGGCCACATAGGTGAAGACCTCATTGTCCAATGGCAAGTTGACGGAACCTCCACGCTTGGCCAGTTGGTGGTTAACGAGATCATTGTGTCGAATTGGAACAGTAACGACACCTGCGATTTCCTGGGTGGTTGGAGCAGCCAGAGCCAGGCCTGAAAGAGAGGCGAGAGCGAACGCGTATTTCATTGAGAAAATTTAGAGAGAGAATGGAAGATTGATGATAAGCTCGGAGGATTTGGCTGGAATTTATAGCGAAAATGGAGCCCAAGGCATCCCCGTAGTGTACGTAGACGCGGAGACGCGGCTCGATGTTACGCCGAGTGTGACTCCGGAAAACTGCAGCAAACGCCGGGCATCAAAATTTGTGTTCTCTAGCCAAAGAAATGCATAAAAGTACATCTACTAATAGAGGGCTTATATGCGGAAAGCTCATATATCGTATGAATACAATCTAGAAAACTTGAAGCCAGAGAAGCTAGCTAGCAGCTAGAGTCTAAGACTGAATAGCAACTGACTTACTCGGACTCCGACGTTATTTAGTACTGAGAAACGGCTCGCCAAGACTCGATAACGAACGGTACCGGTACCAATGTTATTCCATGTGAGTGTATCACGAACTGGAGAAGCCAAGACCGCCGCGCCAAGAATTCCACGATTATACATTTTCTCTGCGCCAGAACTCAGCCGCGATTTCATAATGTGGTTGCATGTAGCGTACACTGCGTCAAGCATGGCTAGGTCGTAATGGTCTTATTGGCTTTGCCCCTTATGCAGCCAACTACACTGCCCACAAAATCTAGTTTACGCGGTGAAAAGCGAATTTCCTTCGGAAGTCCGCGACCTCATCGATCATCGGAAATTCATTCACAGTCAGCTAGTGGTTCGATTAACTTTTGCCCTTGGAACGACGATAAGATATATGAGAATGACATATACGTATCCTCGGCCGCGGTCACGTTTCCAAGTGTTATAACTCAAACACGCGAACAGCTATAGGCGTGCCTACGATCGAGAATCAATGGAGACCAATTGTGGTCCACATTGGGGCCGTGTTCGATCCGGTCTAATCAAAGCTCATGCAGGTAAGCGAGCCGCGACGGTATTGAGAATTAGCCTGCGGTTAGCCGTGTCTTATGATATCAATTATACCGTCGCGGCTCGGGCTTAGAGATTCTGGGCCAAAGCAACATATCGATATCCGGGGACCAAAAATCATTGAACTAGAATATACCATGTACTTCGAGTTCGATCAGTCCAGCCTGAAGGAAGCTCTCAAGCGGGTGTTTCTGAAAGATCGGCAATTGCAACGCGGCGAACCAAGTCCCGCGGGTTTGCTGCCGTCAGGTACTTGGACTCCGTGCAATCCCGTTAGCATTTCTTCTGCGGTTTTCAGAAGCGCAAATCCATATAGTGCCACTCCAGCGGCATGGAGGGCCGTTGTTATTAAATCCAGCTATCCCACGCCTACTTGAGCTGAAAGCAATTCTCAACCAGCAGCTGGTGCGAAGCTAAACCGGCACTGTGAAAGTGATTGAGTTGTCGTCATTCATCTATGAAATGCACTGGATGCTTGATTATAGTGGTCTAAACATGAGCTGACATTGCGTGCGTTTCTGGTCATACTCAGGCAAATTATTGAGCACTTCGCTAGTCTGATGGCTAGTATAGAAAGCACCGAATGCAGACGTGATCTTTTGACTGTGGCAGGATTCTTGACGTGCCTGCTATCGTCAAACCTGTCCGGAACGAGTGCCTAAGTGTGGATCTCAACGTAATTGGAGACTCTCCTGATTCCGAGAGGTTGCATTGTGAAACTCCTCGAATTTCTGCGAGATAGAGCACTTCATATAGCTGTACCACAGGTCAATATGGCGTCATCGAGTTTGGGAAGTTCCAGAATTAGATTCCTCTCAAAATCGGGTCTCCATATTCTTAACGTCGTTTTGACTCTCATGTAGCTCTCTCTCCAGCCTCTCCACTTCTGCCTCTTCCTGAGCAATCAACTCTGCTAACCTCTCTGGATCTTGTTCGTACCTGCTTTCTGCCGAAAGGTTCATTTTTGCCAGCTTTTGTCTCTGCTCTTCGACCAACTCCTCATATCTCTCAATCTCCCCACCCAGGTCTCTATACCTCTTTCTGTACTGCTCTAGCTTGAACTCCAATCCATTCACTGGATAAACAGCCGTCAGCTTCTCTATGGCGCTGCAAAGGACTTCCACGTTATACCCGTCTGTATTTGGTGCTGAGATGCTGGAGAAGTCAATGAGTCCACGTTTTGGCCTTCCGTTTGTCGGTTTGAATAGCTCCTGCTCTAGGGGCTCTGCGTCATGAATCAATGTGGTGATCTCTGGCGCCAACAGCATGGCGTTGACGAAGATGGACGGTCGTCGAAAGTATAGCGTTCGGATCGACTCCGACGCCTCGGCTATCTTGAGCAGGTGGAACTCCATGGTATCCTGACGTTTGCAAGTCGGATCACGCGATGTTTTCGATTCTATGCTTGATGTCTGTGCCGATGAGACACGGGCAGCCTTGAATGTTGACGCTGTGGGAGTGACGCGTCGCGTTGCTGGGACAACTAGTCGCGTCGTCCAGAATCGGAGAGAGCCGCGCGAAATGTGTAACCGTTAGGTTCGGGCGCAAGGAACGAATGGCTGCGAACGTTGCCTTGACCGTAGTGAAGGCCAGTGCTCTTGGTACCCACATGATAAGGTGAAAGATCCACTCAGTTATGTGAACTCCTGTTCGATTCGCAAAAGTCAAAGTGAGTTATCCTCGTGGCTCCTCGGGTTGAAGAGAGAACTATCTCGTCGACAGCATCTAACTCCATAATTTTCAGTTTGGTTAGGCCACGACCAAGGCTAAATTTAGAGTCATATGCAGCCAGTCCCACGCGGTAGGCGCTTGAACGCATAGAAGAGTCCCTATTGGACGTGACGTAATTATAAACAAGCCCTGATAAACTTGAGATCAGAATAGTTCGGCAGACTAGGCTAGAATCTGATATCAGAAATAGTTTAGATAACCCTGATTGACGAGTATTATTCGTTAGTTCGAGTGAGTCTCTAACTGCACACGATGAAGATCTTTGGCTTTCGAATACGTGCCATGTCCGCTTTACGCCGATGGCGGAGCCCTTTTACCGTTATTGATCCAGCGTTGAAGTAAATGCCGTGAGGTTTTCATGGTAGACAAAGGCCGCAAGTGCATACGCCGTCTGAGATCACGTCACTTCACACCTCCAGAGCTGGACTAGAGATCCTATAGGTAGCGAATGAAGTAAGAGAAATAGATTGCATAGACATGATATTTAACCTTTCATTGCACTGAGCTTATAACTTTGCATTACTCGGCTCATAAAGCTACTCCAGTGTATTGAGAGCAAGCACATCTTTTGGCAACATCTATTTTAGGCATAATGTTATATCCGCAAGTATTCTACTCCGAGCACCGAGGCGATGTCGCAGTTCCCCGCGTTTCACTCGGCGATAAACGCGCGCCTACATGCATGTATATACTCGTCGAACTTCACCACTACCGGTGGTGCCGAATCGCGTAATATCTAATCCCGATTACGCCTTAATCCGTACAATCTAGTACTATCAAAGACCAATGCGTCCCGCGGGAGAAATTGATAATAGTGATAGTCTTGGCGAACGGCGCACGGCGGTCTTGGCTTCACGACCAAAGCTTGACCCGGTAGCGCGATACAAACAAGCCCACCAGTTCGATAACGGCCGTTCACTATCAAAGTCTTGGCTGGGCCGTGTCCATGTCGTCATTCACAACGGCAGGGTGTGTGTGGGTCCAGGGCTCTGAATCAGGGTCTTCAGGGTTTACCCTTGTCATGAGAATAACGGGATGGAAGGGATTCTGAATTCTTCTGTCAATCATGATGATCGAGACTTTAATGAATGCCAATATGCTGATCTGTTGACCGGTAGACCATTGTACTGTGTGTGCCTTGAAGATCTTTGGACCTGTGAAAATCTTGGCATCATTATCTCGCCACGGCTCTTGCGACATGGCAGCCAGGATAGCCAGGTGCATATGAGTTCAGAATATGAATCACGGAAGCAATTATGAAGAACTGGTGAGCAGGAAAAGAGCGAACAATAACGCCCGGGACCGGACGTATAGAGTGGAGGATCAAGCTGGACCTCGAAATCGTATGGTAAAGGATTAAGATTGCGATTTGTCAAGCTGGTGTAAGAATATAATGGCACTGCAGAAAACTTGGCATGTTATTCGATAGATGAACGGCACGGAAGTCCCGGCCATCCCGGCCTGGCCTCGGAATCTATAAATTCTGAACGAAATCACTGAATTCACCATCAATTCATTCTCTTCTTTCACAATGAAATACGCATTCGCCCTCGCTTCTCTCTCTACTCTGGCCTTCGCTGCCCCAACCAACAAGCGAGAAGTTCCTGGTGTCGTTCATGTTCCGATTCGACACAATGAGGAAGCTGTCGTCAGCCCAGCTTTGGCCCGACGAGGACCAGTTGATGTTGAATTGGCCAACCAGGTCTTTTCCTACGTCGCTACTTTGGAAATTGGAACCCCTGCCCAGCAGGTCGAAACTTTCCTGGATACTGGATCTTCAGATCTGTGGGTCTATACACCAGCCGCTAAGGAGCAGACTAAATCTTTTGATCCAAAGAAATCCTCTTCTTACAAATTTCTGAACCACGACTTCTCAATCCGGTACGTTTCCGGTGCGGCGAAGGGTGATTTCGGAACCGATACTCTGACTTTTGGATCCAGCAAGATCACTAACCAGCAATTTGCTACAGTTCCAAAGCCCCAGAAGAACATCGCAAACGGAATTCTGGGCGTCGGGTACAACTCCGGTGAGGCAGGTCTCCAGCGAGGACAGGCTCAGTACTCCAATGTCCCATCCACTCTTCAGAAATCTGGTATCATTGCTCGAAACGCCTACTCACTGTTCCTGGATGACGTTGACGCCAAGTCTGGTTCCATCTTGTTTGGTGGCATTGACTCCTCCAAGTACAAGGGTCCTCTTTACACTGTCCCTGTCACCTCTTCAAACTCTCTTGAAGTCGACGTCGTGATGGAGGGCCAAAGTTTCCAGACTGTTTTGGACTCCGGTACTTCTCTCTGCTTTGTTCCAGCCAAGGTTGCCGATTCCATCGCCCAGAAGACTGGCGCCAAGTACGTTGCTAGCCAGCAGGCTTACTTCCTCGACACCATCCCAGAGGGCCACATTGAGCTGGACTTTTCCGGCGCCAAGCTCACTGTGGACTACAAGGATCTCTTTGTGTCTGCTGATGATGGTTCTGGCGAGCCTCTCCCAGGCAAGTTCTTCCTAGGTGTCCTGTCCAACGACAACGCTGCCAACTACAACCTGTTTGGTGATGTTATTCTGCGATCTGCTTACGTCGTCTACGACTTGACCAACAACGAGATCTCTATCGCGCAGGCCTCTTACGACTCCTCGTCCTCCAACGTCAAGGCTATTCCAGCCTCTGGTGCCATCCCAGGTACCCAGCGAGCTCCACGAGCTTAGCTCCATGATCATGGATGGGTACAGGCCCTAGGTACTAACTTCTCTTCTCATAATACCACATAATGATTACAACCTGTTACTTCACGCGTGTCAAATGCTCACTTTTTCTTCTAATTCTCACTCGATATCCGGCTCCGGCCGCTCCTCAGAATCTTTCACAAGTCGTGCTACCTGATACTCAAGCTAAATCCGACGTCATGATCATGGGCAATGCATGCATTTCAGCATGAAACATATGTCTCTAGTTAATTATAATTCTGTTACATTGCATTGCATGGTGATCAATAGCCTCGATATCTGTTTATAGCAATCCCAGTATACGAGCGATCGTACCTCACAACTTGGGGCGAGGATCCAAGCAACTCACTTATTTCGCCGGCAAGCGTTACGTGATCTTGGCACTCTACTTTGCTCTCTTGAATTAATAGCTGAGCGATCGGCTTAGCTCGCAATCATGAAAATCGGTTCTGTTTTGCTGATTGATGGCCGGTGCATTGCCAACGCAAGTGACTCAAAGATCAGAACAATGCTTGGCCCGCTTCATGCGAACAGGAGAGTAGATTTCAGCTGAATGCAATCCATTCCATGATCAATGAGCGATCGAAGAGGGTTAGTGAACTTCATTTTGTATTTGTATTTTAGCTACTAATATATATAGTGTTTAGCCGGCCCGGAAAAAGACTTTTAACTTATCCGTTGCATGAATAGGTCTCATTTAGAGAACTGTGACGCCTGGTCCAACAATTGGGACGAGCGCAAGTCCGGGGACGAACACGCCGCTTGTGGCCAGCTTTTCGTTGTTTGCAAGGTCAGCAGCGCTGTTGCCCTCATCAGGCTGGGCAATTGGGGCGGCGATGGCGACAGAGAGAAGGGCCAAAATCAAAAGCTTCATTGTGAAAGGTATTCGTGATTGCAATGTGGTCGGTGCGCACGGACTAGCACCTTATATATTCTGCCCAGCTCCCGCTCGGCTGGTTTTACAAAGGCCGATCACAGTGAGCATAGGCAGCCACGTTCATTTTTCCAAATCACAGGATTTGGCTTGATTTGATGAGCACTGGCTGCCTATCATGTCGCCGCCAGTTTCGATCGTTTCCTAGCTAGCTTGACGACACCTGATAAAGTCTACTCCGAGACTCTATCTCGTTGGTGAACGGGACCCAATTCCCGAACAAAGAAGATCTACGTAGGTCAGCCTCATGAGGAACAATGCAGTCGCGTATACCGATTGGATGGGAGCGATCAGCCATTGCATAAATGCAGGGTCCGGAGCCAAGATCTCGGCAAGTGGACTCCACACTACAGTTTCTGAAGTCAGCCTGGACGGTTCAAACTCATAAGTTGATTGATCAGTCACGTAGGTCGGGGTAGATAGCTATTGCCTAGCTTGAATTGCTGTTACCGCCATATTGGGATTTCTGATGCGGCTCCCCCGATCTAGCCTCTGCCTCCTAGCGTATTCCACCTCCTCCGCGGCTACTCAATCAAGCAACGTAATCAAATAATGCGCTGCAGTGTTGCACCAAGTCGTGGGCGGATACCTCCTGTGAAGCGGGTCGAAGTTAACCGTAGGATACTTGATCATCACAGGTTTTGCAACTGGACTCAAATTCCAGCGTGTTGTTGCTCAGGCCGCGATCAGCAGAAAAGAGAAGAGAATATTTCTTAAGGGAAGATAATATATGATGTGATACAACAGAGGTTGTCGTGAACTAGCGGCGCGCTCATCGACGTAAGCTCTCGTATCTAGTCACAGCGCAACAAGCAGCACCAATTCTCTTACATCGGCTGACCACTACAAATCATTAGAGGGGCAGAGAAGGGTAGACTTGAGAATATATTGAAAGACAGTAGTAAAACAAAACAGAAACAAAACATCAAACATAAGGTCGGTGGTCAAACGCTGCAGGTTTGCCGCGCCGGCCTAGCTCATTCAATTCGCTTTGCCTAGGCAGTGGTGGAACCTGGGATGGCTCCGGTGGCTGGGATAGCGATAACGTTGGAAGAAGAGGAGTAAGAAGCCTGAGCGATGGAGATTTGAGAGTTGGTCAGGTCGTAGACGACGTAGGCGGCTCGAAGGAAGACATCACCGAGCAAGTTGTAACCGTCAGACTGAGAGTTTGGCAGGATTGGAATCACGTACTGTCCCGGTGGGTTGCCAGTGACCAAGTCAGAAGATGGCAGAACCAGCTGGTTGCCTGGGATGGTGATTGAAGCTCCAGAGAATGAGAAAGTGACGCCGGCAGTTGGCACAGAGTTGAGGAAGTAGAGGCCAACAGAAGAGACGTAAGTACCGCCTAGAGCCTTGCCAATGGCCTTCTGGACAGAGGATGGAACATAAATCAAAGAAGTACCAGCATCCAGAACGGCGTTGAACTTGGTGGAGCCGTAAGTCGCAGCGACTTCCAAAGCGTTAGAGGAAACGACTGGAACCGTAGTCAAAGCACCGGTGTATTTGTCAGAATCGACACCGCCAAAGAGAATACTTCCAGAACTAGCAGAAAGGTCGTCCAAAAACAGAGAATATGCGTTTCTGGCGATGATTCCCTGGGAGAAGAGAGACGCAGGGACATTACTGTAGGAGCCCTCAGCCTCGCCGGAAACGAAACCAACTCCGAAAACTCCGGAATCAAATCCACTTGGGACTGAACCCACCGTCGCAAACTGCTGATTGGTAATCTCCTGAGAGCCAAAAGAGATTGTATCAGTGACGAAATCACCAGCTGCCGCTCCGGAAACGTACTGGATGGAAAAGTCCGCGTTTAGGTATTTGTACGTTGACGACGCGGCTGAGTTGTAGGAGTTCGCTTCACCAGTCGCGGTTGTGAAAACCCACAAATCCGAAGATCCGGTGTCAATCGTCGCCGCAACTGACTGGGCCGGAGTTCCAATAGAGACATTGGCGTAGTAAGCGAAAACCTGGTTCTGAAGTGGCTCAAGCACTGGAGATCGTCTGGCCAGATTAATCTTGTTTTCAGCAGCTGCTTTGGTGGAGGTGTGCTTGATTGGCACAGACACAACGCCAGAAACTGGAGAAGAGCCGATAGCTGGGGCAGCCAGGACAGTAGTGGCGCTGGCGATGATTGCAGTGGAGTACTTCATTGTAGTGAAGAAGAGACATTTGGATGTGAATTTATAGTTTTCTGAAGTCAGCCCAGCGCTGTCCGATGCATATGCAGCTCGCTATCGCGCGCTGCAAGATAAGAATTATGCGGACACAAACCTTAGTCTTACGCAAATCTATGAACGGCGCTTCGGGAGTTCCGCGAGTCTTTGTGGTAAATTTAATTGAATTCGTCAAAAAGTTTGATTTAAACGATATCATTCCGGTCCAGACCGCGCACTGCATGCCAAACTAAGTGTTAGCCAAGTCTTAGTACGTCCTTTGGCGACGAGACTCTGCACCCTGAACACCCTGGCATGCAGTTTACGTAGTCGCGGCACTCGGGTAAGGTCGGTTTTCGGATAACCTTAAGCCTGTGTGTTATGATTTGGAGTTATAGTGCGGCTGGAAGAGGGGCTCATTTTATCCGGCTCTCTTCTGTTGTTTTGTCGACCAAAGTTTGGATCGGTCTCGCGACTTTCTTCTTCAAATGTGCAATATCGCGATATACCTAGAGCCATCTTGGCTGCATTGCGCGATAGGTTATGCTGATGGCGATGCCATCTGTTATGCACGTTCAAGCGTAGTTCATGCATGGATTCACCATGTTCCAGAAGATTTATTTTACTTGGTTCACGATTGAGCCGGAGTCTTGATTGACCATACGTGTAACACTCTAGCCGGCTTCATTGATGAGATGGGTCAAATCTCTTCAGAACACGTGGAACATTCAGCAAGCTATAACCCTGCTGATAGCAACCCCGGATCTATAGTCCCTCGACGGCTGACCCGCATCGACGGACGTGCACTTCACGTGGAAACGGCACTGTCAGAATCCAGCACTACCACAATCACGCAATTGAGGGGAATCTGTCGGTTAGCGAGGGCAATTCTCAATTGAGATTTCTTACCGGCAGTGGGATGCGAAACGAGCTAGGTTTGCGGATCGACAATCGTCGGAGGCCGTTCCGAGGAGCCGCTTCGCGAATCCTCGCCCGTATGCCACAAAACTGGTGGTCAAACGGTCGTTTCTTCTGATCGGATAATTCTTGAGTTCGATGTCTTTGCGGACAGCACTGGTCCGTCCCTTGCACCCTTCTGGCCAGATTTTGAGCGAGAAATTTCGAGATTTTGTTGACTGCCGGCCAGTCGGCTTCCTGATATGCATCAGTTGCGGGACTTTCCTCCTTAGCTCTTGCCCCAACAGCAGAGTATTTCAACTGCCAGGTCGAGTCAACTATATTCTGATTTCTTGTATAGCCAAATCACGAGGTTACTCCATCGCGATACTGACCCTCAACATCAGTACCGCAGATCTGTGATAAATGGAGTGATACCCGCTTGGTTCTGGGCTTCACATCTCAGAACAGAGTATACCAGGAAGTCTTGGGCCACACCTTCCAAGCTGTCAGGTAGCACATTTAGCTTCGCCTGAGTGCGAGCTAGCGAGCTGATCCATTCAGCCTCGCTGAGCCGGTCTCACTATTCTCGCGAAGAAAGCTGGACAAGAGAATGGCTGAGCGGACAGGGCTAACCATCACGAACAGACACTCAACAGCCAGGCTCAAATTGATGCTTAGCAGAACCTCATACGAGGCCACAGAGAAAGCCGATCGCAACTCGCCGAAGCAAAGCCCGAACTATCACAACCACTCAGAAGCCGACATGCCTGCCGACTTTTCTGCCGACTTTCACTCCAGAAATCTTGGCCAAACTCAGACGCCGCGAGAAGCTCAGGTCTTGGACCCTGCGGCACCTCCCCGCAAATCCTGCCGAGGCGCGCCGCCGTTCATTCAACCAGCAGTTGTTCTCCACTGCTCGGATGCCCGGATTCATCACGTCTCTAAAACTGTTCGTTCTGGCTTTTCGTTCATGCTGTTCGTTCATGCTGCTCGTTCTTGCTGCTCGCTCGCTCGGTGCACCCTGTGATGAACCCCGCGTCGGGTCGGAGACTAATAGATCCGACTTCTTGCGTCACGTGAGTTTTCAAACAGGCAATTGTCCACCGAGGCGGATAAACTCACCGCGGCCGTTATATGAAGTGCGCCGTTGGCTTCGCGTCGCCGTGTTCGGTGTTCCGTACGGTTTGTCGCGTTCCCGTATCCCTACAACCAGTTCGCCTTCATGTTACCACCTAATGATACCTTCAATCAACTATCGCCTCATAAAAGACTACCGCAAAATTTTTCAACATTGCGACTTCCCCGGCAATTAGCACGAGATCACATAGATCTGGGTTAGGGTACTGGGTTAGGGTATTGGGCTCGGTTCACTTCAAGTTCCCCGGCTGCCGGGATGTATAAGGTCATCACGAGCACCTCTGTTATTAAGAACAATGGCCAGCACGAATGTGGTTGTCACCAAAGAAAAGCTTATGGAGGCTTTGAACGTCATGACGGCGTTCATTTACAACCTGGACGATCAATCGTTTGGAATTGATTTCCTTCACGATTTCACTGTTGCCGAATATATCGCGGAGCCAAACAGCACGTACGTCAGCCTTGATTTAAAATTGAAGCAAAAATTTCGAAACTATCTCGGTTTCCTCCATGGAGGCAGCGCTGCTACTATCGCAGACATGTTGACTACCTGGTGTACTGTGGCTGATTCAAGGTATTGGAAAGACCTCCCCGACGATGAAGATGCCCCACTAACAGCCGCTACTCGAATGCAGCAAGACCTGGGTGTCTCGCGAAATCTTGATTTGACGTTTCTTCGGCCAATTAAAGTGGACCAGAATGTCTTTTTCAACGTCAGAATCGTAGCAATTGGCGCAAACACGAGTTTCTTTCACTTTTGGTTTGTTCAGAACGGTAAAGTCTGCATCGAGGGCAAGCATGACAAGTCAAAGGTCGGTGGCTCAAGGCTTTAGAACTTATGTTATTCCAATCTAGTCACTTTAACAAAAATCGTTTGGAGGTCACGTGATTTTCTTTTACTCTGTTGAGGTAGATATAGCAAAGAGTACACTGTACGCACCGGAGGAAATTTCAGCCGCAGACGTAACGTTGTTTCAGTGATGTTTTGTGTTGATTTTAGTCGTGTCTGTTTCGTGTCTTGTTCGTGTCGCGTGACATTCAGGTTTCCAGCTTCCAATGCTTAATGTTATACTGTAAAAACCGTTGGGCAATGGGACAACCGGCGCATGACTAAGCGGAGGGTAAGGGTAGGGTAAGGGGTCGGGCATCGGACTAGCGATTGCGGGGAGCTTCAAATTTAGGTCCACAGAGGGGATCAAGACTTGGCCAAAGAATAATCACACTTGAAGTACGCCAAAGAATGCCTGTGACTGTGACCAAAGAAAAGGTGATGAAGGCCTGTAACTTCATGACTGACGATATGGAAGGATGGGATAGAGGACTTTATGGAATCGATTTCTTACGGGACTTTGAAGTGGTTGAGACCAGAAGTGAATTAAACAACACTTATGTTAGTCTTAAACTTGCACCGAAGCAAAGCTTTCGAAACTATATGGGATTTCTACATGGAGGAAGTGCTGCAACAATATCAGATATGCTATCATCTTGGTGCACAGTAGCGGAACCACGCTATTGGGATGGCCTCCCGGATAGTGATGAGGCTTGCCGAGAAGCAGCGAACCGCATGATGAAGGATTTGGGTGTATCGCGAAATATTGATTTGGTGTTCCTAAGACCCGTAAAGCTTGACCAAGCAATATATTTCAACTGTCAGATTGTGTCAATTGGCACTACAAAGAGTTACTTACGCTTTACTTTTGAACAGGGTGGGAAAGTTTGCATCCAGGGACAACACGATAAGGTCAGAGTGGCAAACCCTAGACTATGAGATATTTAACAGAAATTTAAAAGAAACTGAATGATTGACGATCAGAATCATCCACCCTAACCCTGTTCAACTCACGTGACCTATTTTAGACAGGTCATCTGGGAGCCAGAGGTGCGCTCACCACACATGGAGCAGGTTCGAAGGCTAAACGAGTCTTATCACGACATTTTGCAGCAAATCACCAAGTTAAGTGAAAGCCGCGGGGACAATGAGTTAGCAGAAGATATCCAGCATCTGCTGAAATCGTTTGAGAATGACGTCACTGCATTTGAGCTGCAGGTTCTTGACTTGGAAGATGCCAAATATGCAGTTATTCTTGACAAATGGACGGAGAATCTGAAGCTGGCCAAGTCTCGATTCCGAAAAGCTCAGATTCAGGCTAAAAAGAATGGTCAAATGAGCTGGGAGGCAGAAAGAGAAACATTATTCAAAGGAAGGTCTGAGAAGACATCGAATAAAAGCGTGGAGGAGAGAATTACAGACAAGAGCGAAGAAGTCACCTCAGCTCTGAGAAGAGTCCACCAAATGGCTCAACAAGAAGTCGTCAAATCGTCGCTCAACATTGAAGAACTCGAAACCTCTACCAATGCATTAATTGAACTCCAAAACAAGTACTCGGCATTCGACGTGCTGTTAGGGGGTTCTCAGAGGCTTGTTAAGCATCTAGAACAGGCCGATAAGTGGGACCGGATCAGAATGCAGGCTGCTCTGTCGTTTCTAGGAGCTGTGCTGGCATGGATTCTCTGGAGACGAATCTTTAAGATGCCAGTTATGCTCACATTCTGGTTTGTCGTCAAGTTTTTTAACGTTTTTACATGGCTGTCTTCTTCTTCGCCGAAGGATGGAGTCCTCAAAGGAGCGTTTGCTGATATCATGGCTAGTGCAACAATATCAGTGAACGTGAAGAGTCTGGACGACTATGGCGAGCCTGTAGTCGGGGCTATTAGCACGATTGTGAGGGCCGTTAGTGATTCTGAGCCTACTGAGATCGCCACACTCAGCACCATCGTGGATGCCGTCAGCGAGGCACCCAGTGTTGTCATTAGCACAGTTACCGACATTGTCAAGTCGGAGCTGTGATTGTTTAGAATCGGAATTGACATGAACCGGCCCGACGCCACAAACAGCTCGGAACTCGCGAGGTGTATCACAAAGCATCATATAATTCAACTATTTGCACTGAATGCGAGCATAGCTGACAGGCACCGGGAACGCCAGCACCGAGACATCGCCTGAGGCCTAAATAGCAATAACCTGCCACTCTACTCCCTCCAGTTGACCCAAACCTCATCCGTTCTAAACCGTTGCGTGCACTGACTTTCCTCGATTGGTGTCCTGTGTCCCATCCTGTATCCCAGCAACCCGGCATGGGCAATCATAATACCATTATCAATGCAAAATCGCTCGTCCGTAGCATACACCGTTCCACCTCTGTCTCGAGCCATAATACCCATCATTTCTTGTAGCCTCTCGTTGCAACCGACACCTCCCACGATCAGCACCTGATTTGAGCCAACATGTGCCATGGCTCGCTCAGTAATTTCCACTAGCATGGCGAAAATTGTCTCCTGGAGAGAATAGCACAGGTCGTCTGTCGTAATCTTCTCGCCTGACTCCGTAAGCAGTGCTTTTGTATTCTTGCCGTTGAATAAATCCGCCGCCAATCCATCGATATACGCCAGAATTCCAGACATACTCATATCCATACCCTTGACGGTATATGGAAGATTAACGTAGTTCTTTCCTCTCTTTGCCGCTTGCTCAATGTTGTATCCTGGACTAGGATCGTTTGGAATCATTAACGTCCTGGCGAACCTGTCAAGACAGTTTCCCACAGCGATATCTAACGTCTCGCCGAAAATCCTGTATCTTTGGTGTGAATATGCAATAACCTGAGTGTTTCCGCCAGAAACGTATAGTACCACAGGATTCTCTGCGCCTGTAATTTCTCGTCCCATCTCAATATGTCCCACGCAATGGTTCACCCCTACTAACGGCTTACCCCACATTTGCGATATAGTACGAGCAGCCAAAACAACACTCTGAAGAGGGGCACCCATACCAGGGCCTTGTGTAAAGCAAATGCAGTCAATATCTTTCACTTTCACTTGGCTCTCCTTCAGAGCAAGCTGGATCATTCGGACAACCCAGTTTCGATGATGTCGGGCTGTATCTCGAGGAAGAAAGCCCTCACCAGGTGGTGTGATGTATGTGTCTCGGACATTTGCTAGGACTTCGGCTCGATTATCGGATGAAAGCTCCCCTTTGTAGTGTTTAATGATGCCCACAGCCAGCTTATTCGCGCTGCCTTCCAGGCCAATCGCTAGGTAGTAGCCACGCTCAGTGGATAGGTACGCGTCCAGGTCAATAGTCATTCTTGTTTTTTTCGTGTCGCGAGAAGGTGACGCCAGGTCGTGTTTGACCATACGATGATGAGATGAAAAGTTGAGGCCGCTTAACGTGTGGCGTTAGGGTTAGGTCGTCACGTGAATTTTGCGCGTATCGACCACCACGAGTCCGCCAGTTTGAGAGTCGAAACAAAGACTAGAGTACCTCCTGTTCCAGTGTGGTCTCCCACTTTAGTACTGAGGGGCTCCAGCGCGTCCAAACTATTACCTTAGCTGTGACTTTTTGGCGCGGTCAAAGACTCATCGATTTGGACAACCTGACGAAGCAGAGGCTGAAAGTTTTACGATGCTTTGAAGCGGTCTACAGGCATAAAGCCGCTTAAATTGAGCAAATGCTTCAAATGGCCAACTTTGAGCAGTCCTAAAAACTCAGACAGATACACTCCTGAAGCCTACAGCCCGGCAAACTCAAAATAGCTTATCCACCGCGCCGTAGGACCAGAACCCCTTGTACTGCACTCACTGATGAAGACAGCGCAAAGGTTGGATTGCGAGCGTTTGATGGTCATCTCGGTGTATGGCACAGGCTCTATTCCTCGAGTCTTTCAGTTTCTTGGGCGCCTGCCGGAGGACACAAGCTTTTTTGATTATCAATCTTTTACGTCACAGTGCTTATCCCTTGCCAAGCGACAATAATTGCGTGCAATTCTCTTGGATTCAGAAAATTTCTGGTTTCGGCTTGTTCGTGGAGCAGCATGTACCAAAATTGATTGAAATCTTATGGCCGGTGTTTATGAGCGCGATCTCGCTAAAATGATGTGCTAAGCGTGATGGATTCATGGCTTGTGGCACGAAACGCCTTACAAGATTCGGTGCGAGAGATATTATCACACAGCTCCGTGAGGTTATCTCAACGAGCGGCAGTTCTAGGTGTCATCAGCAAAGGCGAACGAAGATCGGCCGATCATGTCTCACGGAACAAGGTTAAAATCTATGATATCATAGCGCGCTAGAGGTCTGCTTCTGGAAGGTGGCTGCCGTATAGCCGTGCCGTACGCCGCTTGAGTAGTGCGGCCGCTTGAATACCAGGGCTGAGACATTCCAGAGACGAGGCGTCGCAATTCACGCCTGAACTCCGTCTCGTATATTGACGAACGGTGCGCTTAGTCCAGTGTCTCGGGAGGCTATTCATATGTTCATGCGACACACAAACGTGGCGAATGAGAAGAGAACCTAGCCCCAAGCCCGACGCGTCAATTTCTGGCGCTTGTTCATATATGAACTCCAAGCTACACTCGCCGCTAAATCAGGCTTGCTCCATAAAGATCGATCCCAACCGGTTAACAGATTTAAGATTCAATGCAGCAAGCTTCTGATTCTGAATCGTCGGTGGCATGTGTTTGTGGAACTGTAGCAGCTATAGGAGTTCCGTCTCCGCATTGAGACAAGCAATCACTTCCGGTTTTGTCGAGGATCAGAAAAGCCACACCAGCATGAAAAAAATATAAATAGGCGCTGTCCACTCGAGGAATTTAGCAATGATTTCTTCACTACTCTTCGCCACACTAGCAGCTTCCAATTTGGTCAAATTTGATCTTGATAAAAGATACTCGGAGACACTCTCCAAGAGAGATTCTCATAGCCTAACCGCAACACAGGGAAGCTGGTATTATTTTACCAATGTCTCGTTTGGCACTCCTCCTCAGACGGTTCAATTCGTCCCGGATACGGGATCATATGTTACTTGGGTTTATGGCGCAAACTCCAGTCAGTGCTTGCCCAGACCTACTAATGACTGTCGAAGAGGTAAATTCTATCCAGAGAAGTCTTCAACTTTCGTCAACGAGAGCACGCCCTTCTCAGCTGGCTACATTGGATCTTCCGTCAAGGGATACTGGGCTTCTGATGTTTTCACCGTGGGCGACATCCAGCTGTCCAACTTTGACTTTGGTGTAGCTATGGGTGGTGAGGATACAGAAACTTATTGGGGTTTGGCTTACCAGTGGGGAAAGGACAAGCCCAGCTACCCTTATGAGGACTCTGTTGCCGGTCTTATCAAGAGCGATGGACTGATTGAACGAGCAACCCTTTCCATCTACCTCAATGATGAGCAAGATGCAAATAGTCACATTGCTTTTGGCGCAGTGGATACTGCAAAGATCGGTTCCGATGGTTTGTGGACATTCCCTTGCCACTGCTCTGATGAGGACTATAACGATTCTAGCTGCACCGGATCCAAGCTTTTGAATGACAAGCGGACTCTGACTATTAATGGCGAGACTACTACTTTGTCCAACGAATCACAGACTTTGGTGCTTGATTCTGGTGCCCATTTCGGCGTTCCATCTTCTGAAGCTGAAATCATTGCGAATGCAGCAGGAATCTCTCACGACAGCTATTATGGCTACTATACGGAATGTGACTTCAGCTCAGACGGATACTTTGAAATTTCCATCAACGGAGTGCCCTTCAAAGTTCCCGTTGAAAAATTGGTATTGAGGGAGACTAAATTCACTTTGAATGGTAAAGAAGTCTGCCACAACGAATTGCAAGGGTATGATGGTAGTGTTGTGCTTATTGGACCCCCATTTCTCAAATCAGTCTACGCTGTTTACGACATGGAAAACAACGAAATCTCACTCGGAGAGACAGTGGACACGAACGAAGAGAGCTTCGAGACTGTACCAGCCAATGGCTCAGGCTCTGTTCCCCGTGCTAGACCATACAAAGAGTACTTCAGTTCTTAGATAATCACTAAGAGTCTACTTAAACTTTAATCTCTTCTTCTATCGCCTATTCTGAGTCGAGTGGCCGACTCGATTGACGTTTTGGAGCGTTTTTGACTGTTTCCGGCGCGGATTTTTCACGTCCAGCAAACGTATATGACATTTTCAGATCACAAATCCATCGGTGTCGTGGCGCAATGGTGAGCGCATCGGATTTCGGTTAAAATCGAAATTCGCCAGATCACAATCTGGTTATGAATCCTTCCGAAGGTTGCAGGTTCGAGTCCTGTCGACATCGGCTTTGGCCCCGCGTTAGTGGTTTAGCGGTAAAATTCGTCGTTGCCATCGACGAGCCCCCGGTTCGACTCCGGGCTGACGCATTTTTGCACCATGGTGGCCTGGGAATCCTTTTTTTGGCTTGTTTGGTGGCCAGAAAAAAGTCTCATGTTGACGATTGTGGTTTGTCAGGGTTAGGGTGGCCGTTGGGATGTGAGGTCGAGGTAGGGTAATTTCCTTATTTAGACTTACATAGCTTGATCCGTGAGTAGACTAGATATCAGCCCTTCTTGTGTCTCTATTTCTGGTTTGAACTGTTCGTGTTGTCGTATTTCATCTTACAGCTTGGCCCTGAAGCTTCCCTCCAAGAACGCTAGGGACTCGGCAGCCATACCCAGCCCACTCTGGTAGCCTGTTCCACCCGCGCCGTAATTGTGAATCACCACTCTACCATCTGGTCTCAATTCCTTCTCCACTCTAACACCCGTCTCTCTGCTAGGCCTCAGAGCAGCATAAACGTTTATAACCTCCAGACTCTCACCCAATTTTGGCAAGAACTTCTGCGTTCTCTCTAGAATCGATTCCGTTTCGTACGCCAAAACATCTGTCGAGGCGTTATTCGGCTGGTAATAGCCACCCAGCACCACGTGTCCATTCGAGTGTGGTCGTGGAATCACATAAGTAATGTGATGTTCACCTTTGTGGTTCATATTCTCTGCGATATGTGGCGCCCGCACAACGACAATCTGACCTCTGGTTGGGTATACCTTCTGATCCCTAACACCACCCAGGTTCTTTGCGCCAATACCAGTGCAGTTAAATACGACCTTCACACTCGGACTGAAGGCCTCATCAATGTGTTTTAGCTTCTTCCTCAGAAAAGTAACACCTCGGTCTGAGAGGTATCGTTTCAGAAATTTCAGAAACTTTGTCGTGTTAAAGTTGTAGGTCAGATATTGAAGTTTAACTTCCCCATTTTCATCAGTTGTCTCCTCAAAATCCTCCGCATATTCTCTAAGGCTCTCAATCTTGTTTCTATCGGGCTCGGAACCAACATGTTCCGTGGTAGGCAACCTCTGTAGGCCAGCCTCGGCTCCAAACCGATCGAAAATCTCCTTGAGGTGAATATAAGAATACTTGTCGTACCACAGACTTTTCTTATCGGCGCCAGAAATTCCTGAAAAGTTGGCTCCAGCCCAAGGCGACGCGTAGTTTGCTGAAAAGTCGCCAGGATGGTGTTCAGCAACGATGGTCACCTTGTGACCCTTGTCCTGCTGGCAGAGCAGGTAACCGGTGTACAAACCGATAATGCCGCAGCCAACAATGACTATTTCGTCGTTCATTGTGCACTGTGACTTTCTGTCTGTGCCGTTAGCGGGGTGAGCGTTATGGGTTAGGGTCATGTGGGTGGCTGGATTCGGAGGTAGGGTAACTTTCCGACAGTGAGCTAGCATTTATTAGCGTTGTTGCGTATACAATATAGTTAGCATTATGTTGCGGATACAATTTTGTTTGATTTATTTATGCACGATCTATGAGACTGTAGACTGAGTTCTGGGTTTGTGCAGGAAGTTCAGTCTGAGTTGGCTTTCTCTTGAGGTTACCTCGATCATTCTCCAGAAATTGAGAGAAAGTCATAGTCGCTTGACTGTCTGTCTGATAGTCAGCGTTCAATAAGCATCTGCTGCTCCGCTTCCTCGAGCCCAGACCCTTGACCTAGCATCGCGGACCGCAGCCCCGCTGACCACCTCGTTACCGAAAAGCTCAAAAGGAAACATCTAGTAGAGCACATCCAGTTGGCGTACGGGCTGTTCCAGCTTTCCTAATGCTATCCCGTCGTGATGGCCTTGTGAGTTCAGTTGGCATCTTCACTCCACAACCGGCAAGCAAACACTATTCGCTGTCTTGACTCCCACATTCTTAATCTTTTCCCAGCTCTTGAAGGTGTTCTTGAGCAAGAACTTCAAACTGTGCTCCACGTTCTCCACTATATGCTCCGGGGCCATATCTGTTCTTCCAATGCAGAGAGAGAGACACGTGCCAGGAACTAAAGCCATTGATGCGCTCTTTGTGATCTTCCTAATCTGGTGCTTAACCATCTTTGGATCAATTTTTGCTCTTAGAACCTTCTTTTCTGCCGCAGAAAGTTTGTCATCGATCTCACCATGTAATCGTATCGGAACTGGCATTTTCTTTCCAGACTTGTAGAACTGAGGTCCAAGCACAGGTGGAAGCAGCTCAATAACTCGCTCGTCAGCAACGATCAAGTCAAACTCGGTCAACTTCTTCACACCTTCCTTTGACCTTAATCGCGATTTGAGTTTTCCCACAGAGATTATCTCTTTGAACGTCTCTGCTGTACATGCCTTGTCGTCCTGCAAAACTCTCTGGGCCTTCTCCTGTGGATCCTTCACAATCAGGCAAATTTGCAGCTCTGAAATTTTATGGACTCGTTGAGGCAGTGGAACCACCACTGGGACCGCTTTTTTCGTCTCAACAATGTTTCCGATAGTCGTTACCTGGAGAAACACATTTTGATTTCCTTTCTCGTGCTTCAGCAGCGCATTCACTGCTTTGTCTGTGATGAGATTCATGTGTGTAAAAGTTTGAGGTCCCAGCCGCACGAATCTGTTTGCCCCCACCAAGGGTGGGGGTAGGGAGAACGACGTACGGTATTTATTTCAGCGCTTTTTGCCCGACATGGTGCTTACTTGGCAGTCTTTTAGTCAATATCGTGTGTGCCACATAGTGGGAATAATATCTTTCATCACTTAAATACAGTTTCCGCCTGGTTTTTCAGTGAGCGTGGTGGTTCAACAGCGAAATCTCAGCTATTCGAGCGCCCCACGTGCTTTGAAAGCCTACCTCACTGTATACTAATGTCACAGGTTATCGTTTTCGCTAACTGGTCATTCTGTATTGAGTGAATGTGTATTGTGCCTTGAAGGGCCAATGAGTGTATATTACATCTGGACATCCAGACTTTCAGTAGCTGTCGCACAATGGAAGCAGAAATCTGATTTACGAGTTTATCTTTGTCTGCGTCTACGATCAATCTACATTGAACACAATGAGCTATTATCATATCAGAAAGTAAACTTGAGGCATGTTTACTTGCAGCAAACATTCGCCTCAAACTGGTGTATGATATACAAAAGACAAAAGTCTAACATAAAACTCCTCAGAACCATCTGTATTCACCCAAAGAACTTCAAGTTCAGAACTCACCCCGTACGTTCCTCACGTCTCCCACCATTTTCTGTGCTCAACTTTATCATTTTGTCCCAAAAGTCACGTGCGCGACTTACCCTCCTCCATCGCGCAGTTTTTCTTGTTTACCCTCCATTGCTGTCTGGTCCACGACAGGGTTACACATTAGTTCAGGGTAAAAGTCATCAGGACAAAATGTAAGTTCAGGACGGGTAACCCCCGCCACGACGCGACACGAACACGACACGAACGCGAACATGGTATAGGCGTGTACGCGTAGAGAACGCAGAGGAAATTGCAATTAAACGAGCGGTTTTAGGGAATGAAAATAGGGAGCGTGAAAGCGGTGGCCAGGGGCCTGAGAGCTAGTCACAACACGAACACAACAAGAGTGCGACACGAAACGACAAGAGGAATAGAGGAATACTATGCGGAATAGCGTGTTCGTTACTGTGTTTGGTGATGTGGCGTTGTGTCTTGTGGCAATGCCCCGGAGGTCGGGACCAGTTATCCGACGCGTGCTGTGAATCAGTCGGACCGCGAGACACGATGACGATTTGATGCCAGTAACGTCAGGCGTTTGTGTTTCTTCCCGTTGATGTGCTATTTTGCTCTTCGGCTGGAGCGGCCTTTTGTCCCCGCGATTATGTCACTCTTTCATACTAACTCAGGTCTTTCAACTCACGGTTCGCATTGGCGCCTGAAACGGAGAAGGGACCAGATTCCCCTCAAAACAAATCGAAAAAATCCAAGCGAGAAAAGAAAGAAAAGAAAAAAGAAGATACCAAGGACATCAACCTCGACAACCTGGGCAATGATTTTCCAAGTAACGTGGACGAAGCCGTGATGCACATTGTAGGCGGAAATCTTCAACACAACAAACGAAAACTTGGTGACATGGCCGCTGATTTTGAAACCTTTACGGATCAGAGCTGGAACAATTTCCTTCATGAAGATATTGGCGAGAATCAGATTGAAGATATGTTTAATGCCAAACCAAAGAGCAAGAGCAAGACCAAAAAGAAGAAGAAGATGGAAGTGGATCCTGCTCTGGCTCATATTGATGTTACCAACAGTGAAATGTCAAAGGACCAATTCCTCGTTCACCAGGCCATGCTGGAAGCCTCAGAAATCGCTCGAGTAGTGAATGAACAACAGCCTAAGGAAGAAGAGAAAGTCAGGCATCTTGGTGATAAGAGCGACATGCAGGCACTCCAGCATACAATTGTCATGAAGTCAGACAAGGGCAGGAGAACGGCATGGACAGGCGATGGAACCGAAGCCGGTGGTGCGTTTACTGCTGAGGAGACTGCCGTGCTGAACGAGTTTATGGAGCACTATAAGCGACAGCAAAGACTGAGCCATCAGGAGCTGTGCGAACGTGTATGGGCTACCGAGAGGAAGAAGGACAACTTTTGGGACACGGTTGCTGGTGTTCTGCCTAATAGAACACGAGCATCTGTGTACAAGCATGTCAAGAGGACATATCACGTCTTTGACCAGCGAGGAAAGTGGAATCCAGAGCAGGATAGAGAACTTGAGATGCTCGTCAAGAGCAAGGGTGCCCAGTGGAAACAGATTGGACTGGAGATGGGTCGAATGCCAGAGGATTGTCGAGATCGATGGCGAAACTATGTCAAGTGCGGTGAGCAGAGAGCTGCCAACAAGTGGAGTATCGATGAAGAGCAAGACCTCAGGACTGTTGTTCAGAGCATCATTGCCGCGGCCCCTGGACTCGAAATCAACTGGACCACTGTCAGTGAACGAATGGGTGGAAAACGGTCGCGAATTCAGTGCAGATACAAGTGGAACAAGTTGACCAAGAAAGGCACAAAGGACACCTTGCTTCCCGGAGACAAGCTCGCGATGCTTCAGTACTTCAAGGACGCTCAGTACACTTCAGAAAACGATGTGAATTGGGCCAACGTTACAGTGTTGATTGGAAATGAGACTCTGGTGCCACGAGATATCGCCATGATCTTTGCCAGGATGCGAGCAACTGTTCCTAACCAGGAAAATAAGCACTTCACTCAGGTTGTGGACGAACTGTATGCTGAGCTGCACAGTTTGCCGGAAACAAGGAAAGCGCAAAGGTATAGGAACGTCTGATATGTACGGCTCATAATTTCAGGGTAGCAGTTAGTTTTTATGTAATTTATTCATGACTTGAGGCGTTCGATATAACCGAATTAACTACAGCTTTTTATTCATGAGACATGATGTATTAATCTTCAGTCATATATAATTTTTTGACCTGCCGCCCTCCGACAGGCCGGTAAGTGGCTCGCTTAGAACTTGGAGAAGGTCTTCTTCTTACCGACAGACTCGTGGACTCGCAGAACGTTGAATCGGACGGTCTTGGAGATTGGTCGGCACTGACCAACGGTAACAACATCACCCTCGCTGACTCGGAAAGCTGGCGAAACGTGAGCAGCCAGGTTCTTGTGTCGCTTCTCGTATCGGTTGTACTTTGGAATGTAGTGCAAGTAGTCTCGTCGGATGATGATGGTTCGGTGCATCTTGGTGGAGACGACGGTACCGGTCAGGAGTCGACCTCGGATGGAGACAAGGCCAACAAATGGGCACTTCTTGTCAATGTAGGTTCCCTCAATAGCAGCCTTTGGGGTCTTGAAACCAAGACCAACATCCTTATACCATCGCTTGGTCTTTCGGTTGACCTTAGACTTGGTGTTCTGGAAGATGTGGGGTTGCTAGATTAGTATTTGCCATGATTTGAGCTAAGAGCTGGCGATTTCATCCAGTTGAGTAGACTTGGATTTTAGGAATATAATGTCGTGTGAAAATTTGTTTCGGCATCGTTGATCGATTTGCTCATTCAAAACTGTTGGTTTTCAGCGCCGTTGAGTCGTTACACTAAAATTTGTCGCTTCCGTTGTGTCTCGTTCAGTCGTCCGTCTACTCAAACCGATGCTCCGCGAGCTCTTTCGCCCTCTAAAACTCTGTCGTTCAATCTCAATACACACCTTCTGGTAAGCTCGCTCCGACTGGACGGTCAATTCGGTGGCCATGTTGACTGATCTTGTTGTTGGTGGTGACAAACTGTGAGTGGGTGTTTGCCTGGACTGAGAGTGTGCGCGCACCGCACCTAATCGTGACTGTTTCTACTCCCAACTGGGCTGAAAATTCGACTCACGCTAGGGCTGGGGCTAGGGTAGGGCTCAGGGCGAGGGTTGGTTGGGACTTGAGCTATGGTTTCTGAGCTGTAGCGCGATTAGTAGACTAATGCAGAGAATGAGGCAATGAGAAGATTAAGAGACGCAGATAGAATAGTTATTCGCTTATAAGTAAGTACACGGCTCAGTGTCGCGAGCTGAAACCACTCTGAGGAGTGTAGTATCGCGAACTGGCACCACTCTGAGGAGTATAGTATCGCGAACTGGCGCTATTCTGAGGAGTGTAGTATTGCGAGCCGGGGCCAAGAGAAGATCGCGAACTGGAAACAGACGATCGCGAGCCACTCAGAGAAGATCTAGAACCACTCACAGAAGAACGCGAGCCGCTGCTTCCGAACCTAGAGTCGTAAGGATCATAGTTCGCCATAGGATACAGTGGAGGAGTACCTCCCGGACCTGAGACGTACATTCTCCGAGGCTGGACAGAGGCTGATGTTGGACTCCAGTTGGAATGCTTACCGTGAAAGGTAGGATCACAATGAGAGCAGATGCAGTCAGGTCTGGCACCGCAGTCGAGGCAAAGTCGTGTAAAGTGCTGCCCGGTTGAGTAGCAATAAGGGAAACATATCTCAGGCTTGTACTCTCGGCAGTTGCTGCAATTGGGCATCTTGATCTGGTGATATCGTAGAGATTTGGGCGGTTTATATGCGCTCAGAAATTGCGTCAATGAGTGAGGCAACAAGACTAGTGTATTTCGAAACCACGTAGGAAGAACTAGAGGCCGTGAGACAATCTGAAGGCTGTGCACAAGTGCTAGTAAGCCAAGGACACTAGTTTAGGATAGCTCATCAGCAGTGCGCATGCGTACGTGCCGAGCAGGCTATTAAATACGGCTGAAACAACCGTGAATCACTGGTCACGTACGCGAAACAAGTATCGAATCGGAGATCTAACATTAGCTGTATTAGCTCGTTACAAGTGAGCTGCTAGTGACGTGGGCTACTCCATAGCTTGAGCTGTACGTGGCATACCTACATTCTTCAGCATGCATTTGTATCTGGATCTAACTATGTTCAAAATTTTAAATATACCAATCACCGAGGCAGGAGCAAGCAGTAAGTCTATTCGGAGGGTTTGTCTGTATGTTTGCATTCAAAAATTAAATTTCCTTGATGGGTGCACGTATATATACAGCCTCTAACTTATACTCTGAGTCCTGCCGGGAATATCAGATATGACAAATTGAGGAATAGTTTTCGGAACACGATACATGAATAGCCATCCTGCCCCCTTGAACTCCCGTCATCCATTTATCCGACCTCAGAAATTGGTTCCGGTTCCTTCGGCAATACCCGGCCGTATTCGGACCCTAACCCGGCCGTCTCCCAATACGCGCCTTATCATATCGTGTGATCTCATCGCACCCTGGAATTTCCACAGAGTTCTACCGCCCAGCACGGCAACGTAAACAGCCAAAAGTGACGTATTTAAACATGGATACCTTTTATGTAGGAGACAAACATCTCTCTTCCAGTGAAAAACACAATTTCTCCGTTATAGAAATCACTTTGATCACATGATATCACGTCTGCCCTAACCCAGACGCGGCATGTGAAGATGGCATTTCCCGGCATATTGTTGGGGCACATAAGGCTGACAAATAGCATAAGAGGCCATCACAATCACATTTGCATCACATTCGCATCACGTGGAATTTCAGTTGAAATTTCGACGTCAGGGTTTGGATAGACGTTAAGTCAAACAAGGGTTCCTTGTTCGGCTATCGGAGGATCACTGAGCACATTAGGCACCGTACATCGAGTCGTGGAGGAATCAGCATTGTCACAATATGGGCAAGGTACGGGAAAGGAAACCGGCTGTCAAAGCCAATGTTAAGGTTAAAGTGTACGGAAAGACACCTTCAGGGACGACATTTGTTGTTCCTGAGACGAAGGACATGGTAGCCCATCTTTTGGATCCTCGAATCAACAAGTCTCTGAGTGATGTGGTGATTGTGGCCATTCTGTCATCCTACGTCCTATTATACTTTGTTCTTCCTCAGGCAGCACGGATTCCTGTGTTTCTGGCCATGTTTGCCTTCTGGCGAGCTGGATATAATGCCGGAATCGGCTGGCTATTGTCTCAGCAGTCGAATCACAAGCAATTGACCAAATGGGCTCAGAAGTACGACCTGTTCAGTTCCGAGAGCAAGTCGTGGCTGCAAAAGATTGTGAGGAAGGACCTGGAAGGAAAGCTCAAGAATGATCCAGACTACAAGTTTGACGAGTACCCTCTAGAATACAATACCTGGCTGGTTTTCCGAAACGTTGTGGATCTGATTCTGATGAGCGACTTCACTTGTTACATGTTATTGGCTTTGAGCTGTGCCTCGAGGACAAATCAGAACTGGTTTGTCTTTGGCGGACGGTGGGCTGCTGGTATCGTGTTGTTTATGTTTAATCTGTGGGTGAAGCTGGATGCCCACCGAGTGGTTAAAGACTTTGCATGGTACTGGGGAGACTTTTTCTTTCTTGAGGACGTTGAGTTGACTTTTGATGGTGTGTTTGAAATGGCCCCACACCCAATGTATTCAGTTGGATATGCTGGGTTTTACGGTTTCTCGCTCATGGCTGCTAGTTACACTCTGTTCTTTGCCTCTGTGATTGCCCACGCCTGTCAATTTGCATTCCTGATCATTGTCGAGAACCCGCACATTGAAAAGACCTATAACCCACCCCAGCCCAAGCGAAAGCCTAGCTTGAGAAAGATTTCTGACACCAACGACACCAAGGCACAGGCCCAGATTGTGGATGAAGGTCGACCAGCTCTGCTGCTGGCCAAGGGATTCGATGTGACTCGGGTCAGCGACTGGCTCATGGTTCTGTTGGTTTTCTACTCTGCTCTCGGCCTGTTCGTCCCCAGGACTGGATTTTGGTGGACTGTCACGGTTCTGAACGCGTTTGCCTGGAGACTCTTTCACAACGCCGGCATCGGTTACCTACTTCACCGGCAGAGCCAGGATAAAGCGTGGACTCGTCTATTTCTCAAGTTTGGCCAGAGCCAGAACGAGGCTTACGAGCAGTGGAAAGTGCTGTACAACCTCAGTACCGTCATGTCCTATGTCAGTTTCTTCCTGCTGGCGCTGCGACAGTGGGAGTCGCCAATTGGTGTTCCGTTCTGGCCATTCCGATACATTATCGGTGGTATGCTCATCACCCTCCAGCTGTGGACTTCGTACAGCATTTACGAGAGCCTGGGCGAGTACGGTTGGTTCTTTGGTGACTTCTTCCTGCCTCCAGTTCAGAAACTGACATACTCCGGTATCTACCGATACCTGAACAACCCTGAACGACTGTTTGGTATTGCCGGTGTTTGGGGAGCAGCTCTAATCACCAACTCGTTCACTGTCATCTTTTTGTCCTTCATGTGGACCTTTGGAGGTATGGCTTTCATTCAGCTCGTTGAGCAGCCACACATGCAGAAATTGTACGGTGGCCAACTGCGAAGTGAGGCTGGTTTAACCAAGACCATTCGACAGGCTGCTACCAAGGTCCCTGTTCCAATTGACACTACTGTCAAGAAGCTCCAGGGCTCTATCGACAAGGTTATTTCTGAGACTGCACAGGTTGTTGAGGGTTTCCTTAACCAGGCAAAGCCAAAACTTGCTGTGGTCAACGATACAAAGGTTCTTCTCAAGCAATACCCTGCCCGGCTCACTATTATTCGAGTTTCTGACGATATTACCGTCGACCCTTCACAGTACAGTCTTGATATCGTGACCCCACACAACGGTGACGGGGTGCTGCGATTCGAATATGGAACCCCACTGAAAGTCGCCTGGACTGCCGACAAACTTCACGGCAAGAAGGACTGGATCGGTCTGTACAATGTTACGTCCAACAAGGATAAAGAGGTGACGCGAATCTCCAGTCGTGGCCGATGGAGTGCCATTACTAAGCCAAGCGACGATGACGATGATGAGTTCAACTCGCACACCTGCGGAGTCATTCGAGACGACGTCACTTCTGGCGAGGTTCTGTTTGATCGAAAGCTTCTATTCTGGGAAGAGGGCGTCTACGAGTTCCGATACCACCACGATGGCAAGCACAATGTTCTTGCTATTTCTCAACCATTTGAAATCTACTCGCCAAAACACACAATTTCTGATGACGCCAGCGAGGTCGCCGACGCCTTGTTTCCACTGGTGACGCGATGTTTCGAAGGAGAGGCTGTCGAACCTCCTTCTACCATCAGCGAACCATGGGATCTAGAGGACAAGGTTATGGAGCATCTGGCGTACGCCATCTTACACAGTTTTGGCGTCGATATTGCGCCGGCCGTGTTGGCAAAGGACGACAGTGTACTAGACGTTGCTCAGAGACTGATCAACGTCAAGAATGCATTGCAGCCGTTCTGTGCTTAGTGCAGAACCATGAACAGAATACGATATCAGCTACGACACTACGATTAGAATAATCTCCCGGCCTGAGCCGGTTGAGTGTATTATACAAAATTCAGTACAATAGTTAGCATAGAACTTGCATTCAAAATGCCTTTTGATCGGTTCGGACGGAAGCGTGCCGATGGGCTTTGTCCGGATCATATCCAACCTGTAGAACTGGCGGTGCTAACATGCCTGGTGATTGGCAGTCCCGCTAGTGGCGTATGCTGCTCGATAATCGAATGCTAAAGTCAACGATGGTGAGTATTGTTAAATAGGCCTGGTTTCTCAAGACTCCGAGTTCTTGAGGTTCTGCAACAGGACACCATTGACCAACTGCCTGACCCTGGTAGCTCCCTCTTTCGTCTTATCCATCACTGTATCCATCTGATCTAGGCTCAGCTCAGCATCAATCCATAGACCTGTGATCTCATCCCTAGCAGTCATATAGCTGACAACACCGTCGCTCTTTGCTGGAGAATTTGGGTCGAGAGAAACACCCTTTTCACTCGTCTCAAAAGAAACAGCCGTAACAACGTCTCGCAGCGCAATTCCAGCGTCGACCAAAGCCACAGATGTAGCGTTCGTCGCAGCAGCCAAAAGACTCTTGTAGTTGTCGTCGGCAGAGATGACACTGACAAGAACTGTAATGGCACTCTTTGGGTACTGATCCAGAATCACAGACGGGCTTATCGAGCTCAGGACGTATGAAGACAGGTTCTTTTCAAGTGAATTTGTCTCTGAACCAGAGGGTAGAGCAGAGAACTTTGCTTCGACCGTGAGCTCAGCAGTTTCAGTGAAGGAACCTCGAATGGCCTTGGGACCGTAAACGTTGCATTGAATTTTGATTCCTTCCACTTCAAAGTAGGACGATCCGTTGGCGTTGGCGACGGTTCCCTGTCGCAAAAAGATCTTTCGAAGGTCTCCAGTAGAGCTTCTCGTCTCTTCTGTCTGTTCGTCGTAGTAGAGCTTTTGCGTATCAGTAGGCCCTAGGATTCGCCGTCTGTCTTGTAGGACGCTCATATTGGCTATGTGTGGTGAGTGATCCAGATGCAGGTGAATATTTCATTGGTTACCCACCTTCAAATAGTTTGGGACATCACCAAATTCAAAGCGTGGAAAATTTAAGCTGAGACAATTGAATCAAATTACATGTAGCATTATATCGTGGTCGCATAAGTGTTATACAAAATAGGTGAGTTGAAATTGGTGAAACACGTGACTTTCACGTGATCAATCGATAAGTGACTGTTAAAGGGTTAAAATGGAGACCAACAGGGCAAAAAGAACGGCCAGCATGCTGAGCCTGTTTAAGCTGACGGCTTCGTTCTTTGCATGGACCCAAAGTGTATTGTCGTAGCAGAGGACTGGCTGTGTTGGGTTCATTGTGGCCGTTTGAGTGCCACAGGAGTAGACTCCCTTTGTCAACGTGGAAACCTGGACGGTAACAATCTTTGTAACTGTAGTGTGTTTGGCCATTGTGAACTGTGAATGCAGCTTGTGATGCGATTTAGGGGCATTTAAATGCCGGTTGGATCGACAATCTGATTACCCCTTTGGGACGTGCGCGCTCAATAATAACTTAATACGTGAGTCACTGCGGCAAGCGCAGACAATGGGGCTCTGTTAGGCGGTGCATACATATTATGCAAAGAACTGTCAGCTGAATGGCGGAGTGCGTGTGACGGAACGATGTGATCTGATAGGCCGGCATTTCACGTGTATGAGGCTTTGACAGGTCGGCTGTGATGAGGAATTCCGGTACATGTAAGGCATAGAGTACTGGCGTATTCTGACGCGTCATCCTGCGTCGATGCCTGTGACCGGGCAGCCGGCGAGGAAGCTTGAAAATTTTCGTGATGTCGCGCTAGAGTATGAGAATTGGCTACATATAATTCGCGAAGAAACTTTGTTCTCTCGATTGAGTAGAACCTCCCGGACCAACAAGCGACTGAATCCGCAGAAAAGTGTGTGTGCAAAAGCCAAATCTCTGCCTGAGAACGCTTCTCCCACAAATTTACCGTTCTACGGTCGACTGATTATTCCAAAATTGAAGATCGCTGGACCCTAGATCACCCCCACGGACCCCGGAAAATCTCAGAGGTCTCCCACCCCGCCACTTGCGCGCATTGGGACATACAAAGCATAGCTGCGATTTGTAACCTACACTCACAACATGGCTGACGTAAGTCCAGCGATAAGGAATTGATCTAATCTAGATGCAGGTTGATAGACGAGAGGACGAGATTGACGAGAGTCTTTACTCGCGACAATTGTGAGTATTGGCGCGTTGGCGCTTAGTGGAGCAATGTTCGCGCGGGTCATGTGGCGGTAGTAGTGCTTGGTGGCGGCTAATATCTACTTGGGCAGAGACACTAAATGTAAAAAGGGAATATTTATAATCCTAGTGAGCCACTCTCGGTTGAATTGAGGCGGATCGTGAACTAACTCAGATACGTCCTCGGCAAGGAAGCCATGGTGCGAATGAGCAAATCTAATGTGCTGATTATTGGCCTAAGAGGTCTTGGTGTCGAGATTGCAAAGAACGTTGCTTTGGCCGGTGTCAAGTCAATTTCTCTATACGACCCCGAGGCTGCCAAGATTGAAGACCTGTCTTCACAGTTCTTCCTGCGACAAGAAGACATTGGCAAGCCGCGAGCTTTGGTTTCTGCTCCACGAATCGCTGAGCTCAATTCATATGTCCCAATTTCCGTTGTGGACACGCTAGACGAGGAAGTCCTCCAACAATTCCAGGTGATTGTGTTTACAGAAGGATCCTTGGACACACAGCTCAAGGTCAATGAATTCACGCACAAGAACAACATTGGATTCATTTCCACTGAGACTCGGGGTCTGTTCGGTAAGGTTTTTGTCGACCTTGGAGACAACTTCACTGTGGTTGACACCACCGGCGAGGAGCCAATGACTGGCATCATTTCGGCCATTGAGCCAGACGGTACTGTCGCTGCTCTAGACGAGACCCGACACGGACTAGAGACTGGTGATTGGGTCAAGTTTTCTGAAGTGGTGGGCCTGGAGAAGCTGAACGACGGAGAGCCACGAGAAATCAAAGTTACGGGACCATACACTTTCAACATTGGCGACGTCTCGTCGCTGGGAACTTACGAACGAGGTGGTTTATTTACACAGGTTAAGAAGCCTCTCAAAACGAGCTTCCAGCCATTAGCCACTCAGTTGGAAAACCCAGAATTCCTCATCTCGGACTTTGCCAAGTTCGACCGACCACAGCAGCTGCACATTGCGTTCATCGCCTTGGACCAGTATTTGCAGAAAAACGGCCACCTTCCCAAACCTCGAAATGAGCAGGACGCGACTCAGGTTCTCGAGCTGGCTAAGGAGGCCGCTAAGAAGTATCCAAAAGTGCTCGGTGAGACTGAGCTCAACGAGAAGTTGGTCAAGGAGGTCTCCTACCAGGCTCGAGGTGATCTGTGTTCCATGGCTGCTGTTTTCGGTGGTCTAGTCGCTCAGGAAGTGCTGAAGGCCTGTTCCGGCAAGTTCGTTCCAGTTAAACAATGGATGTACTTTGACTCTCTGGAGTCTTTGCCAAAGGATACTCCGACCGAGGAAGACGTCGCTCCCTCTGGAAACCGATACGACGGAACTGTCGCCGTCTACGGCAAGAAGTTTGTCGAGAAGCTGCACAAGCTGAACGTTTTCCTGGTTGGTTCGGGTGCCATTGGCTGCGAGATGCTCAAGAACTGGGCTATGCTTGGCTTGGGATCCAAGGGAACCATCCATGTTACCGATAACGACTCTATCGAGAAGAGTAACCTGAATCGACAGTTTTTGTTCCGGCCAAAGGACGTTGGCAAGCTGAAGAGTGAGGCTGCCGCTAATGCTGTTATCGAGATGAACCCAGACCTCAAGGGCCGAATCATCTCGAAGAACGATAAAGTTGGCCCAGACTCTGAGGATATCTTCAACGACGATTTCTGGAACTCGTTGGATTTTGTCACCAATGCTCTGGACAATGTCGACGCCAGAACTTATGTTGACCGACGATGTGTCTTCTTCAGAAAGCCACTGCTTGAGAGTGGTACACTCGGAACCAAGGGAAACGTCCAGGTGGTGTACCCAGACCTGACTGAGAGCTACTCGTCCAGTCAGGATCCACCAGAGAAGAGCATCCCACTGTGCACGCTTCGATCCTTCCCCAACAAGATTGATCACACCATCGCCTGGGCCAAAAACTTGTTCCACGCTTACTTCACTGAGAGCGCCGACAATGTGAACCTGTACCTATCGCAGCCAAACTTTGTTGAGAGCACTCTCAAGCAAAGCGGAGACCAGAAATCTATCCTCGAGACTATTCGATCGTACCTGGTGACCGAAAGGCCGTTGACCTTCGAAGAGTGTATCTCTTGGGCTCGACTCGAGTTTGAAAAGAAGTACGCTAACGACATCAAGCAGCTGCTTTTCAACTTCCCTAAGGATGCTACTACCACCACCGGTGCACCATTCTGGAGCGGCCCTAAGCGAGCTCCTACTCCTCTGGTCTTTGACATCAACAATGAGGACCACCTCAACTTCATTGTCGCTGCTGCCAACCTACACGCTTTCAACTACGGCTTGAAGGGCGGTGCCGAGCTAGATACCTACGCCAAGGTGCTGGCTGAGACGAAGGTTCCAGAGTTTTCTCCGCTTACAAATATCAAGATTCAGGCCAACGACAGTGACCCAGATCCAAACGCTCAAGTCGACCTGGACCAGGATGAACTATCGCGAATTGCTCAGAGCCTGCCACCAGCTTCCTCGCTGGCCGGCTTCCGACTGGCTTCAGTCGAGTTTGAAAAGGATGATGACTCCAACCACCACATTGACTTCATCACTGCCGCCTCTAACCTGCGAGCTCTTAACTACGAGATCGAGACCGCTGACCGGTCCAAGACCAAGTTTATCGCTGGCAGAATCATCCCCGCCATCGCCACCACCACCGCTCTGGTTACCGGTCTGGTGTGCCAGGAGCTACCAAAGATTGTCGACGGTGCCAATAAGACCATCGAAGACTTCAAGAACGGCTTCATTAACTTGGCTCTGCCATTCTTTGGATTTTCTGAGCCAATCGCCTCGCCAAAGCTCGAGTATAACGGTAAGAAGGTCGACAAGATTTGGGGACGATTCGACATTAGGGAAAACATCACCCTCAAGGAGCTCATTGAGAAGTTCAAGAAGGAGGAAGGCCTCACGCTCACAATGCTGTCGTCCGGCACTACTCTGCTGTACGCTTCGTTTTATCCACCAGCTAAGCTGAAGGACCGACTTCCACTGAAGCTTACTGACTTGGTTGAGACCGTCAGCAAGAAGCCTATCGCCAGCCACGTGAGGACCATCATCTTTGAGATTTGCGTCGATGACCAGAACGACGAGGATGTCGAGGTGCCTTTTGTCACCTTGCACATTTAGTAGCGTCTATATGTATTAGGTTCAATAAAATTCTTTAGAATTTCAGGAATTGTGTAAGATTCAGAATTAAAGTGGTAGAAGCAAATTGGGTGTAACGCGCTCTTCCTATGGAGACCTCCCAAATTCAACAACATAAATTTCAAAACAAATTAGCATTTGCTCAGCTATGGAATCGAATCAATCATCAATTTGATACAGCGCTGAAGCCAGGTAGATCGTGAAAGGGACCGAACGCACATGTAAGAATAAATATCAAGGTTGGGTTACACGATTGTGTACTAAAACACCTCCGACATGCCCATGTAATCAGGCAGGTAGATGACCCGATCGGCGACATCAGCCATCTCCCTCTGATGCGTTATTATCAGCACTGTCATATTCTTTCTTGCGGCGATTTGTCTGACCAAGTTCTGAACATGACTTAGCGATTCTGGGTCGAGCGCGGACGTTGCTTCGTCAAGAATGAGGATCTTTGGATTTCGCAGCAAAGCCTGTGCGATTCCTAGACGCTGTATCTGACCGCCGGAGAGCAATGCCGAGGTAGCTCCGACTTTGGTGTCGTACTGGTCTGCTAGAGCCATGATAGCATCGTCAAGCCCCGCTTCCTTGCACGCATTTCGCATAACAGAAAGCTCGCTGCATTTTTGAAATTCCGAAGTTGGCGCAGTTTTCGAGTGCATAGCGTATCGCAAGTTGTCAGCAATGGTACCTGGCCTGATATCGATTGGCATCTGGTGAACAACAGAGATCTGGGATCGCAATGACTCTGTGGAGAGTCTAGCAATATCCGTGCCGTCGATGAGAATAGCTCCAGAAAGAGGACGGAACAGCTTTGTGAGGAGATTGGTGATTGTGGACTTGCCTATGCCAGAGGGTCCAGTAATTGCAACGACTTCGCCTTTCTTGATGTCGAAGGAGAGGCTTTTGAAGAGGATTGGCTTCTCAGGGTAGCCAAATTGGACTTTTTTAAAGTGAATCTTACCTTCAATCTTTGCCTTCTCGCCGTGGTCAAAATTTCGGTCATTCGTAATTTCTCGAAGCCGGCCAAATACATCAAAAGCCTTGTTCAAACGCGGAATCGTAGCCATCACTTGATCGATTGTGACGAGCGAGAACACCAGAAGGGTGAAAACCTGCATCGCCTGCTGTACTCCATACTCGCCGATAGAGATCAAGTACATGCCGTACCAGAGAAGCAAACCCTGTGCGATGAAAGTGCAAATCTTGCACGCACCGATACTGAAACCCATGTAGAAGCCTTTGCGGAAGCCAATGTGGACGCCTTCGTCTTCACGGAGCCCCAAGACTCGAAGAAAGTAGCTTTCCAGCGACAGCGTTTTGACAGTTCTGATACCAGAAACCATTTCATTAATAAGGTCAGCTGTTCCTTCGGTGTGCAGGAGAAACCGTTTCTCCCATTTCTCAATGACTCTCTTGAAGATTTGAGAGGCAACGACAAAGATAGGGATAAGGGAAAGTCCAACGATGGTCAGTTTCCAGCCGGTGACGAAGGCCCAAAGAGTCGCACTGAGGCCAACACACATAATCGTCACTAAAGAGCTCAGAAACCGCGTAATCACAGCTCTCAGGCTCTCTGCGTCTTTCATTAAGAGATTTGTGACGATTCCACTTTTAAACTTGCCAATATCCTGAGTCAGCAGGCTCTCGTAGGCGCCATTCCGTAATCGGACGATCCACCGCTCAGCGCAGATGTGAAGAAACACCTGGAGATATGTCGTGAAGCCGTCAAGGACAGATAACCCAAGGACAACCATTGCCCACTTGACAGAGCCAGTGACCTCTGCACCCGGAATCGTGGTCGTAAAGAGTTGAGAGAAAGCATAGGCAAATACAGGGTTAATGAGGGCATTGGCGCCAGAAAAGAGTAGACCAACCAGTAGAAGAGGTTTCTCGACGGTTTTGAAGACACCTCGAAGGATTTTAAACAATGACGGCGACTGCTGCTTCTCAATATCTTCTCGAAAGAATAGGTCCTGAAGAAGTGAAGGTTCAAAGTTGTAATCCTCTTCGTGTCGTTCCTCAAGTTCCTCCAATTGCACCTCTTCAGGCTCGTATTCCAGTCCACCGAGGATTGAAAACCGCGACTTTCTGTAGCTAACGAGCTTGCTCTTTCGTTGATTTTCTTTAGGAGCGAATTCAGTCTTCAGAAATCTGACATCTTGCTTGCGGCCGCTCTCGACAACTTTTCCATTCTTCAAAACATACATCAAGTCGTCTGGTTCAATCTGGTCCATCTCGTGGGTCACGATGATTGTTGTCTTGCCTTGTCTGAGGAGTCGAATAGTTTCGAGAATGTCTTTTCGGAGCGGTGCGTCCAGAGCAGACAAAGACTCGTCAAATATCATGACTGGGGCATTGTTGACAAAAGCTCTGGCGAGTGCGACCCTTTGTCGCTGTCCTCCGCTTAAGTTCGACCCGGAAGAGCCGACTATGGTTCGGATGCCATTTGGAAGACTGGAAATCACTTCGTCCAGTCTCGCGGCAGTGCAAGCTGAGGACAAAAGTTCCGTAGATAGCTCGTCAGGCAATAGACTGCCCATCCGGATGTTGTCTTCAATGGAACAGTCAAACAAAGCACCATGTTGCTCAACGACGTAGATATTTCGAAACAACCACCGCGGTGACACTGCTTCTAGGGACATGTCGTCAATGAATACGCTTCCAGACTCGGCCTTGTATAGCCTCAGCAGTAGGTTTGAAATGGTGCTCTTACCAGAACCGCTCTGGCCGACAATGAAAGTGATGCCGGGCCTAAAGTCCATGGATACCCGGTCTAGAACCACATTGGGCCGTGAGGGGTACCGGAACGTGATCTATGTTAGTTTGTCCATGTAGTGATATACTCACATTTCTCAATTGTATCTCTCCTCTGATGTCCGCTTTATAGAACCCAATCGAGTTTCTAATCTCCTTTCCTCTGCTGATTGAGCCAAGAGCTTTGACTGCATTTTTGCCTTTCTGTAGCGAAACCCATTGCGGGGCGAGCGCGTGTAAGTTGTCAGCCACAAGCAAGCAGCTCCAGAAAACCGTCATAACCCCTCCGCTAGTGATTTGCCCTTTGCCGACGAGATAGGAGCCATAGAAGAAGCCCTGAACAAACATAGCCAAAACCACGATCCGACTGAGGCCGAGTTGGATCTGCATCAGGTTGGAGAAACGGACATGGAACCGGTATCCGTGAGCGGACTGTCGTTTGAACAAGTTGAGCTCATGCTTCTCGGAGCCAAATAGTTTGACGGTTTTGACAGAGTCGACAGCCCAGTTAAGCATATCTGAGGCAATGGCGAACGACTCCTTGTTTCGGTCAAGATTTAAATTCAAGGGACCGGAAAAGACAAGAGCCAGAATAACAACCACAGGAAACCCGGCTAGTGTAACCAACGTCAGGTTCCATGAATGATAGAATGCCAAAACGAGAGACAACAGAATTGTAGCAGAGTCTGTGATAACAAAATCCATAGCCAACGCAGCCTCCTGAAGCTCATCAATATTAGTGTTGTAAGTCATCACCTGGCCCATAACGTTGTCCATACAGTCAAACCATTCCAATTCATGCCCGAGAATAGAACTAACCAGTTTCATTCTCGCTCTCTTTGCCTGCCTCTGGCCAAAGGCACTCCAGAATCCAATTCCAAGCCATGTCAACAAAACACTGGCACCTCCAAGACTGAAAATAACCGATACGCTGACCAAGACTCTACTCATAAAGTCAGAGCGTGAAATCAAGCCACTGGTGAAATCAGATAAGGCGTTGAATATATCTCCAAGCATCACTGTAAGCACCACCGAGACCAGACTATTAGCCGCAGACACCAACGTGCCCCCGACCACCAGGCCTGTATCCTTCTTGGTCGTAAAGTGAAAGATCATTAAGGAATCCCATTGCGTCTGCTGTTTTATCTAGTCAATATGAGGTTTGGCTGAATTTGGTCTTGACAATGGGTGGTTGCCTACCATGAACTTGTGGACTGTCCAGAAATTACCACACCTGCTGTTCAAACATGGTCCCCCACCAACCTACTGTACGCGATGGCATCATGCAGGCTTCCCCAACTAATTTGGAAATCACATGCTCCCAACGAAATCATGTTCTGTGGCCTTACATAATACCACTCACGTTGCACTAACCAACCAAAATGGAATTCGTTGAACTATTTCAGAACTACAAGATTGATTTGACTAAGGAGAGCTTTTTGAGTGAGTCACTTGAGTGAGAATACTGCTAACATAGTCGCCTTGGCGTCAATTGCCTTCAATCCTATCTTTTGGAACATCGTCGCTAGGGCGGGTAAGTACGAGGCAAGCCTTGAGAGTTGTTTAGAGGTGAAATTCAGGTTTACGCTAATAGGCGTTTCAAATGGTGCTGTTTGCGTTGAAATTGGCCGAGAATTGGTGGCGCTGCTTAGGCAATTGTGGTGGCTGACTAACAAGAATACAACAAAAAAGTGCTGACCAAGCTGGCCTTTGGAAACCCAAGACTAGGATGTTACGGCCTGGCTGTTACCATCTTTTCCCTGGGTATCTTCCGTGATTACCTTTACGAGCGAGCACTGAAGGAACAGCCAACTTGTGCTATACTTGCTCAGGACCACTTCAAATACTTGGGAGCCGCTAGCTTCGCTATTGGAAACATCCTAGTTCTGAGCTCCATGTGGGCTCTGGGGGTCACCGGAACGTACTTGGGTGATTACTTTGGAATTCTGATGGACCACCGTGTCACCGGCTTCCCATTCAACGTCTCCAACAACCCAATGTATCACGGAAGTACCCTCTGTTTCCTGGGTACTGCTCTGTGGTACGCCAAACCAGCCGGTCTTCTGGTTACGGTCTTTGTCTTCATCATGTACACTATCGCTCTACGATTCGAAGAGCCATTTACCGGTGAGATCTACGCTAAGCGGGACAGAGAACAGGCAAAGAAGGAGCAGTAAGCGGATGTAAATACAAACTAGATTCAACACTAGATAGATTACTTCAACAGGTATATTCAGTACATGCAGTGACGCGCGATAGTTACCCGGCAGTTAGGTGTAATACAACTGCGTGGGACAAACGATCCAATTTGTAGGGTCGTAAATTTGACAACAGACGACACTCTATTTCTGATGCATATTTGAAAACTCCACTTATTGACATTTTCGAGTGTACTTTAAGAACGCCGTGTGTACCTAAACTGCCGTTAGCCGAGGATGCAGATCAGTAGTTTGCTCTGGCCCTAACCCAGCATTAAGTTGCTCATTGTACAAACCAATACGATGCCTAAACCAATCATAACATCATATCCATACATACTATCACTTTGGTCCTGCAATCATAATCTTGAGACCTTTTCCTCCCTCCATCTCCTTGAACGCCTTTTCGCATTCGTCAAACTCGAACCGATGTGTGATCAAGCTCTTGTAGTCAAACCGCTTGGCCGCAATCAAATCAAGAGCAGTCTGAAAGTCATGATCAGCGTACCTGAACGAGCCTTTGACAGTCAACTCCTTATTAATGATATCCATAAAGGGAACAGTTGTGTCTCCAGAAGACAAACCAACCTGAACGTAAATTCCTCCAGAATTCGCAGCCAGTAAACCAGCGTGAATGCAAGGCTGAGCGCCAGTGGCGTCAATAACGACGTCAGGGTTGCATCCCAATGCCTTGACAATCTTCTCCGCAGACTTGTGTGCATCCTTTTCAGACTCAATGGCCTGCCCAACGCCCATTTTCTTGACCCGCTCAAGCCTATCTTTGACAACATCCACCACACCAACGTTGACAGCCCCAAAAGTCTTTGCTGCACAGGCGGAAAGTAAGCCAACTGTTCCGGCGCCGAAAACACAGACAACCTTGCCTGGAGCAACTTGGCCGAGCTTCGCGGCATGGACAGCTACCGCCATCGGCTCACACAGAGCCCCTTCCTCAAGAGACATGTCCTCTGGCAGTTTGTAGCAAAAGTCCTCGGGAACGACATAGTACTTGGCCAGTGTTCCGTCAACTGGCGGAGTGGCAGCAAAGCGGATATCGGGGTCCAAGTTGTATTTTCCAATCCGGTAGGCGTGGCTGAGTCGATTTGGGATGCCTGGTTCAATAGCGACACGATCACCTGGTTTGAGGCCTTTGACATGCTTTCCAGTTGTTTCGACCACCCCAGCAGACTCGTGGCCGAGGACCATGGGATTCTCAACTTTGAGTCCGCCTATTTCTCCGTGAAGCAGCCAGTGGAGGTCGCTTCCACAGATGCCAGTTTGTTTGATTTGAACTCGTACGGAAAAGTCATCTGTGATGTGCGGAACCGGACGGTCCTCCGTCTTGGTTTGTTTGACCTTCTCAAGCACAAACGATGGGTTCTTCATGTTGTGCGATTATTGCTTAGATTCGTTTAAATAGACGAGGGCGCAACGATGACTAACATTGTCAGACAGTCTTAGAGGTCATTGCTACTACCAGCCAAATTTCTCGGCGTAAAACTGTATACCGGTCTTTCCTTCTCCGTGGTACTTCGCGACGGTGTTCTTTATCTCTCTCAACAAGTGCTCAGGGCCGCAACTGGCAATCCAGCAATTGTGTGAGCCCTTCGTCAGCTCATCAACCAGTGCTGAGACACAGGGCCGGCCGCGCTCGCGAGTGATCCAAACTGACATGTCCGAATCCATCTTGATCCACTCGGTGAAACTTTGCTCCGGGATGATCCACATGAAGCGGACGTCCACATTTAGACTCTTGTAGTGGAGATAGAGCGGGTATGTGAATGCTACGCCTGACCCACCCGAGATCAGGACTATTCGTTGAGTTAGTGATGGGTTCTCCGTGTCAATGGGAAGAACTCCATAGGGCCCGTGGATGAGGCCTGTCATATGTTTAGTGGTGAATGCTTTGTCGTAAATGTTTCGTGAGAAGCCGTTTCTGGCTCGAATAATAAGGTCCATCGTCCCGTCTGGGGTGGAGTTTGATGCAATAGTGAACGGGTGGCTCTCCAATGTGTTGCACCCAAAGACTGTCAGAAAGATGTGTTGGCCCTTCTTCCAGGTGTATGGACGCCAGAGAAAAGAGCCTGAGTTCGGCTGAATTCTGACGATTACAGTCTCGCCGGCCGTTACGTCCAAGGTACACTTGACGATTCTGTAGTCTCTGAGCCTGGCTATTCTGTCGTACAGAAAAGCCGTAGCAGCGAGTGCCACAAACGGCCTGTCTGTAGGATGGTGAAAAAACAGTGCTGGTAGTGCAATCACCGAACCTGCGAGATGAAAATAGTAAAAGACCTCATACAAGGCCTCTCTGAATGCAGGAATCGACGTCGCGCCAATCAGCATGAAGCAGGTGATTGCAATCAAGCCCATGATGCTCCATGCATGCGTCACCAGATAATCAGCACGGAAATAGTAAATTGATATCGCAGCATGAACCACTGCCGTGGAAACAGCCACCACGCCCACCCAGCGATGTAGGACATTGATTTGTTCGTAGGACCAACCAGTCAGCCACGACAGAGGGCTGTGCTTTGCTCCAAGGATGTACAACAGCAGCATGTTAACGATCGAGATCATTCCGAGCCGGAAGACCAGAATCATGGGGTGATGTAGAGAGTCGAACATGACGAAAAACGTTGTGATGCCCATATATAACCCAACTGTCAGAATGACGTCCCAGGACTCGCCATAATGTTCCGGTTCGGTGTTCAGAAACTCTCGTATCCGGCTCGGAGAATCATTGCGCCGTTTCGGAGCTCCTCTTATTCGTCGTATCCGGTGATTGACAAGAGAAATCAGAAAAAAGGAAAGAAGGGCACCTTTATACCACTGAGTCACGTCACGTGAGTAGTAAATCCAGTCTACCAACCCCGGGTCGGTCTCGAAGGGGTTTTCCCTTCGGAATATAGGGTCCATAGGCTCTAGGAAGGCGCTAGAGGTGGGAGGATGAATCGGGAAGAATAGTCCGGCAACGGCTGAGTTATCTGATGCGCGTGCATGACGCGTGCACGTGATGCGTTAATAGCGCGTTGACATGTATTGTTGGGCATCGCTTGAGTAGGATGGAAGTTATGAGATTTGTTGATATTCTCGTGCTTAGAGGAACTGTGAAGAGACTGGTGGATAAGAGTGAGATTTGGACGATAATGAGCGAGCTCTCTGCAGTCACGTGTGCTCGCGTTTTTGTATAAGTGATTATTATTTGCCTGCGAGGTCGAAGGTCAGGTTTTGGGAAGAGTAGGAGAGCATTAGAATGATGTGCTTGAAGTCGATGCAAAACAGTCGAAAAACGGGCGAAACCAGTTACAATTCAGGCTTTTTTGATTTAAGCCTGAAAATCAAAATGAAATTCTCCTGTTTACTGAAATCACTCATGAGCGTAAAAGCTTGAGGATCCTCGGAGTATTCGCCGGCTATATCTCGGTATGATGTCATTGCGCATGCGGCGACAACGGCTGACGGATCTTGCAAAGCTTTGACCTCACATACCAGGTTGTTAACTATTAACTCACTGCTAGATGAAGATAGGAGTTTCATGTGTCAAGTGACTTTCTTTTAGAGGGATAAAGTTGGCCGCTAACATCCGGTATTGTGGGTACCACTGAGGATGTTGGCACGCTCTACCGCTTGCTTGACGAATCCCGGGTGGCTGGAACTGACTCGGTTCGACGTTTTGGAGACCTCAAAGTACGCTATGAGTATACTAGCAGTATACTTCCGTATGATTTCTACTTACAGATCCAACAAGTGCGTTCGTGCCCCGCAGATCGACAAACGTCTGCTCAGATCATAGATGCGGCTCAAATAAGACAATACGAACGTATTGTGGGACTGGCAACCGTCAACTGCTTGGACGCAGCCAGATGCTTCATCCATTTTCAGTAGGATGCCTCCGAGAGTGTCTCACGAGTTACCATAGCCTGCAATCTGCCCCGCTACTAAAAGAAACAATTTGGTTTATTGAGACAGACATTTGCAGACGCACATGTAGCCTGCTGGCCACAAAATCAACTCCGATTAGGCTATTTCTGACAGCGGTTGTCATTGGAATAAGCAACTTTCTCTACCGGCGTGACAACCGAGACTCTAGGCTCTATTATTTTTACATGCTCCCTCTTAAGCGTATTCCTTGTTGAACTCTCGTCCAATAACCATTCTTCGGACTTCACTCGTTCCAGCACCAATCTCATAAAGCTTAGCATCTCTCAGCAGTCGTCCAGGGACAGTCTCATTCATGTAGCCCATGCCACCCAGACACTGGATAGCGTCCAGACAGACCTCAGTGGCTCGCTCAGCAGCGTACAGAATGACACCGGAGCAGTCCTTAGCGTCCTTTCGCCCAGCATCAACGTTCCGAGCAGCCTCGTACAGGTAAGCTCGCGAAGCGGCGTATTTGGTATACATGTCAGCAAGCTTGCCCTGCAGCAGCTGGTTGTGAGCGATTGGCTTTCCAAACTGCTTTCGAGTGTGAACATATGGCAGAGTCTCGTCCAGAGCTCGCTTCATGATACCAACTGGACCAGCAGATAGAACCAGTCGCTCCAGATCAAGTCCGCTCATCAGAACGTAGACACCGCCGTTCAGCTTGCCCAGAACATTCTCCTTGGGCACGAATACGTCCTCAAAGACAAGCTCACCGGTGTTGGAGCCTCGCATACCGAGCTTGTCGAGTTTTCGGGAGCAAGAGAAGCCCTTCATGCCTTTCTCGACAATAAATGTAGTGATTCCCTTAGAACCAGCGGCTGGATCGGTCTTAGCGTAGACAACCAGCACATCAGCATCTGGACCGTTGGTGATCCACATTTTGGTTCCGTTCAAAATGTATCCGGAGCCGTCGTCCGTGAGCTTAGCAGTGGTCTTCATGGAAACGACATCACTGCCAGAGCCAGCCTCAGACATGGCCAGAGCACCAATCTTGGTACCAGCAATCAGGCCAGGCAGGTACTTTTCACCCTGTTCTTTGGTACTGTGAAGACTCAACTGGTTAACACACAACTGCGAGTGGGCAGCGTAGGACAGCGCAATAGAACCACTGGCTCGAGACAGCTCCTCCATGACAACGGCGTGAGCAAGGTATCCCATCTTCATACCGCCGTACTCTTCTGGTGCCGTGATACCGAGAAGACCAGCTTCTCCGAGCTTGGGCCACAGCTCATTTGGGAAAGCGTTCTGAAGGTCGGTTCGGGCAGCGACCTCTTCTGGGATCTCTTTTCGGCAGAATTCCTGGGTGGCAGCTCGCAGCTCTTCGATATCGTGGTTGGAAGAGTATGCTCGGGCTTGGACGATAGACCGTCGAGTAACGCCGAGCGAGGTTCGTGCGAGGTTTCGAAGCATCTGAGTTAGTACCGGCCGTAGCGAGATCTAATGGATCGGTAAGCACAAATCCAAACACCGTGATATTCAAATGGCAAGGCTCAGCTAGGGCCCATCTCAAGCAATGAGACGTGCTGAGCTAACTCAGGGCCCTTCACGAGGTTACGTCGTTGATGTGGCCTTTCAGGGTGCCAAAGAACTGAAAAACGGCTGTTTTCGGACCAGAAAACGACACTGTGAAGAGAGTTCCAAGCAGTTTTCCATGATTCCAGCAGTATTCAAAACTAGCACCTTGTTTTCGATCTCAAACAGCTGCGGTAGGGCCAAATTTCACTTTTCGGCACACATGGCAAGACGAAACATTGTCATTAAACAGTCAAAACACGCTCGTTCGAAAGAAAATGGCCAGAATAGTCCGTTTATAGCAGTTAACCCCCCGCCAGCTGTCTGCCTATCGCTGAATAAGTGATTTCTCTCAGCGCTAGCCCCGCATTACCCCGCCTTCCAATCCTGATTTATCACCTAATGCATCCGCGCAATCAAGTTTACTCATTTCAAACCCCCTGTTGCGATGTCTACTCACATTAAGTTGTGTGTAAAAAGTCTAGTTGTTTTCCGCGGCACTCGTTTTGTGGGGTTCGGCTACTCTCGGTCTGACACGGCAAAGCGCGGGTTCGGCAATTGTGGGGTTGGCCGTCCCTTTTCTTCTCCCCACATCATTTTTACATCTCTCACATCTCTTTTTTAAACCCAACGAAATTGGCCTTTGTTGGTGAAATAGACCCCTGGAAGCTGCATACACAAACTCTACGGGCTCTTCTCGTCATTTTGGTACCTTTTTCAACGAAATCGGTCGAGAACAGCTAAGCGCCCAGTACCGAACGGCTATAGAGATTGGACATTCCTAGCAAGCATAAGACCTCAACATGCTGAGAAATCTTACCGCCAGAGCCCTCGCTCGACCGGCCCTCCAGGTCTTCCGACCTATGATGGCCCGAACCTACATTGATCCCACGATTCAGATGCAGGTTATAAAGACTCAAGTCGACACTTCCAGTGATGACTACAAGGCCAGGAAAGCCGCTATGGCTAAGGTCATTGCCGAAACTGAGGCCCTACACAAGCATGTTACCGATCCAGCCGAGATCCCGGAAAAGATCAAGACTAAGCACCTCGCCCGAAAGAAGTTGTTGCCTCGAGACCGAATTGCCCGGCTCATTGATCCAGGCACCTCGTTTATGGAGTTCTCTCTGTTGGCTGGTCACGACATGTACGGCGAAGACATTCGAGGTGGTGGTATCATCACTGGTGTCGGTATTGTCAACGGCACCAAATGTTTGATTATCGCCAACGACTCTACTGTCAAGGGTGGTACATACTACCCAATTACCGTCACCAAGCACTTGCGAGCCCAGGAAATCGCTATGGAGAACAAGTTGCCTTGTCTCTACCTGACTGACTCTGGCGGTGCCAACTTGCCACACCAGGCTGATGTCTTCCCATCCAAGAACCATTTTGGCCGAATTTTCTTCCAGCAGTCGCGAATGTCGTCTGAGGGAATCCCACAGCTGGCTCTGGTTCTGGGTCCATGTACCGCTGGTGGTGCCTACGTTCCAGCCATGTCGGACGAGGCCATTATGGTCAAGGGAACTGGTCACATTTTCCTTGCCGGACCACCGCTGGTCAAGGCTGCCACCGGTGAGGTTGTTGACCACGAGACACTTGGTGGTGCCGAGATGCACACGAGCGTTTCCGGTGTCGCTGACTACATTGTTGAGTCGGAAGAGGAGGGTATTGCCAAGCTGCGAGAGTGTGTCTCCAACTTGAACTACCAGCAGCCCGTGCCAGAGAAGGCCGCCATTGAGGAGCCACTGTACGACCCCAAGGAGCTGGATGGTATTGTCGGCACCGACACCAAGCAGCCATTCAACGTGCGAGAGGTCATTGCTCGAATCGCTGACGGTTCGCGATTCTCCGAGTTCAAAAAGAACTACGGTACTACTCTGGTTACTGGATGGGCCCGAATCTGGGGACACAAGGTTGGTATCCTTGCCAACAACGGTCCTCTGTTTTCTGAGTCTTCTCTGAAGGGAGCCCACTTCATTCAGCTGTGCAAGCAGCGAGACATTCCATTGGTCTTTTTGCAGAACATTTCTGGTTTCATGGTTGGAACTGCCTCTGAGCGAAGCGGTATCGCCAAGAATGGAGCCAAGCTGGTCACTGCTGTCGTCGGAGCCGGTGTCGAGAAGTACACTGTGCTGATTGGTGGATCTTACGGTGCCGGTAACTACGGTATGTGCGGTCGAGCCTACGAGCCACGATTCCTGTGGGCCTGGCCAAACTCGCGAACTGGTGTCATTGGTGCCGAGCAGCTCAACATGGTCATGTCCTCCGTTGGATCTGGAGCCAAGAGTGGTGAAGACCTGATCAAGCGAATCGACAAGGAGAGCGAGGCCAAGTTTGGCTCTGCTCGACTCTGGGACGACGGTGTTATTCGACCACAGGATACCCGAAACTACCTGGGACGAGCTCTGGAGCTGAGAACCCGAGAGAAGCGAGAGAAGAAGCAGGAGCAGGTCGGATTCGGTGTCTGGCGAATGTAACGGCTTAAAATGACATGTACAACACAATAGAGGAAGTAGAGAGATGTATGAATAAAGTGTTGGATCAGACCGCCTGTAGACAGCAGGTGAGCACTAACAATAGATATTTGCAACCTCGGATGCCGGGCTACCCGAACGAGACTCGGGCTACCCGAAATCAAGCCAAAGTGAAACCAAATTCATCTCTGGATCACTCCTTTTTCGCAAGGCGGCTAGGCTTGCCGCATCTGGCAGGAAACTGAGTTCAAACACCGTTTAACGATTTCACTCATTCCAGGGACACGAGGGGGCATGAAATGAGAAACGGTAGGAGCTAATATTATTGGGATGACAGGCGTGGCAGTAGCGAGCGTTTGTTGGGCGGGATTCTGAAGAATGGCTGGCTATCTGTAAGGCCAATCATAGGTTTCCTACCTAGGCCGGTGTCCTAAGGTGATCTTTCACACTATGCACGGCGCCTGGACGGCAACGGTTAGCAGCGGCCCCCGATGTTCTGGGGATCTATTGACATCGGATATATGTATCTTAACTCCTTGCACTTTTAACGACAATCATACGAGATGAATTCCTGATTAGTGTTTTCAGTTGTCGTTTCTCGCTTGATATTCCCTGCACCGCCCAGCGGTCGACGCGTTGAAGCGCGTTGCTACGCGTTTTCAGTGGCGATTGACGCTTCTCTACCGTCTTGGAGCTAATTGGAACGGAAATGGCGTTATTGGCGATCATGGCTTTGTGGGGTGTGTACAACATGAGCATTCTGGCGCGACATACATCACATACTAATAAACACCTCATTCTCGCCATGTTGACAACCCATGATAACTGTTGCCAGATTGGCAGAGTATGTAACAGGTACCAAGGAGCTGTCAGCTGGGACAGCATGATCTTCATCATTCTCGGATCTTCGCAGGCTTCATTCATCTTAGATTCGATAAGCATGTTGCTCAGGATAAACCAGATCCTTCATGTGAAGACATGTGAAAGTGACAGTGAAAACTTCTTTATACAGAAAACAATGCATTCATAAACAAAATACCAAACCCACCTTGCGGTGCTATGCCTTTTCTTCACCATCGCGTCGGTCGCGTCATTTCTTCGTCATGTTAGTCGTGATCTCTTTTGGTGCCATGCAAACGTGCTACATGATGCAGCACTTCTCCTCGCTCGTCCTGATATTCATCATTGACCGCTTCTTCTTCATGCTCTTCCTGGGCCTCAGCAGTCGCATGCTCTTGTGTGCTGGCAGTGTGTGGACGCTTGGGATAGAGCTATGGGCACTTAGCTTCTCGTCTAAAGAATTGCTGAGCGAATGGCCTCGTATACTCGGGCTGAAAGCAGAGTCTCGTCGCATAATCTGTCGCACCAGGTCCACGAAAATCTCGTCAACGTTACTCCTGTACTTGGCAGAAGACTCGTAGAACGGCACCTTGCCCCATCGACCAGCCACGGTAACACCGTCGTCTGGCGAAATCTGTCGCTCCTCGACCAAATCACACTTGTTGCCAACCAACACCATGGGCACGTTCTGATTGCCCTTGATTCGAATAATCTGTTCTCGAAGAGCCTGTAGCTCCTTCAGTGACGATTTGGAGGTCACAGAGTAAACCAAAATGAATCCTTCACCATTCTTGATGTACAGCTCTCGCATAGCTGTGAACTGCTCGACGCCGGCTGTATCTAGAATCTCCAGAGTGCATTGCCTCGAATCAATGGTGGTACACTTTCTGTAAGAGTCTTCAATGGTTGGATCATATTGTTCAAGATACATTCCCTGAACATACTGAACTGTTAACGAACTCTTTCCCACTCCACCTGCTCCTAGAACAACAACCTTGTATTCTCTCATGGCGTTAAACTGTGTAAATCTGTGTGTAAGCTGGCGCTTAGCTTGTTGATGTTGTATCGATTGTATTCACGTCGATTCCGATCCTATGCCTTATCCTCGTTTTAGCGCTGTTGTCGTATAGTACTGTATGGCTGGCGCTAAATGTGTGTAGTTGGAGTAATAGTTTGTGCTGGGAGTGTATGGAGTATATCAATAAACAAGAATTGCTTTTTGCTCAGTTAAAGCGAAAAGAAAATGAAACAAAAGCAAAACCTAAACCTAAAATTAAAAAAGCAAATGTGCGCAAAAGAAACACCAAGGCACTGTCCTCGAGGACATCGAGCTATTGACCGGGAATTGCATAGAGTAACATTGGACGAGGGAGAGGTGGTACAAAAGACAGTACGGAAGAGGGAAAGGTATACGGAACAAGGACAATACGGAAACCATAACACGTTAGCGGGGTCAGACCTGTCGTCTCATCCCTGGTCTCACTCGGCTTTCAAGGTACCGTACTTCCGTGGAGGCGGTACGGTGCTTGTACGGTCGACCCGTTTCCGTACCGTATAACCGTGCACAGTTACCCGGCAATGCAACGCGCGGATGCCTGCCGAAAGCACAGGTATGCGGCCAGGATCGCATCGGCCAGGGCCGTTTATTGTGATTCGAACCGCGATCACGTGCAGCCACCTACCCGGCTACTGTACTGTACGGTTACGCGCTTCCGTATCGTTTGCGCGCTGTCGGCGGTTCTTCCGTATCCCGCATCCCACTCCGCCACTGTACGGTACCTTGCCCCACCGTCACCGCCACTGTCCCGCGCTAGCCGACCACGCCTCTTCCTCATGCCCCGCCAAACCGTATGCTAACCGTACGATTTCCTACGATCAATCCGACGCCGCTTCCGAACAAGCCATAATTCCGTACAATTCCTCGTCTTGCTATCTAGACCGACGCCTCCATATTATCACAGGACATCTCCTGCATGGTCTTATGCACTAGGCAAAGTCAGTGGTTGGCGGCTCAAAGTGGTTAAAACCCCTTTGCCAGTCACGTGAACAGACCTTTGCAGTGTGAACACGTGACGCCCTAACCCACGATTACATCATACGCATTTTCGAGTATAAATTCTGGCCCACACTTGATACAAGCCGAAATTTCTGGAAAAGTGTGCACTATATTGATAGAACGGCCCGAGATATCCGCCCTTGCCGGTTCACAGCCATTGTGCGGTCCACCGTCCACGGCATCTGGCCCCACATGGGACTGGAATGGATAGCCATTACGCATTCCACACGTCATTGATCGCCGATGAGCATCAATTGGTTTGTTTACTTTGTTCTTTGTTATTGTCTGGGGTCGTAGACAAGGCGGTGAATATGTTTTCTGAAGGTAGCACGCGCACCTTGTATCGCGTTACCAGCCATCACATCACGACAAGGCTATATTTAGAAGTGGCTTGAGAGTGGACCTCGATGCCGTGACAGTTAATACAGCTGACTTAGCCGTGTGCCGTTGTGAGGACCGACGGCCGCAAGGCACAGGCACATAATATATGGACGGGCTGTCAGAAGGCGATTAGTGGGGACTTCTGCTGATATTACATCTAGAACCTGTCATTTGAGTAATGTTGTAGATCGTGATGTAATGTGGACCTTCTAAGAATAGAGAGTGTGTGGTCGAGGCCCCAGTTCGGGCCCGGTGCACTATGATGTCAGAGTCGGGATGAACGGTAATTAGCCTGCTTTAATTGATGAAGGTGCCACTTGCTTCCACGGCGTAGGGCGCAGTTTCTAGAAGCTTGTCTTAGTCATCCTATGGTCATGATCAGCTCTTGAATCTCTATTGCTGGACGGAGGATTGCGGTCCGAGTGGCGAGGTAGGCAATGGTATCAGCCGGTATCCGAAGGCGCCAGAAGCATGTGACGTTCAGCCAGGCGAATTGGTCACCTGATATCCTATTCATATCCCAATGCGCGGGCATACGCCCGAAATCAATCTGCCCGCTGCACCTGCCATCCAAAACTTCAGAATTCACAAACTACCTCCTAGCTTCCTCTTCTGCTCCGGGCCGGAAAGCACCGATACCTTATATAGCAAGATGAGCCGTTAAAAGGCGCAAGAGGAAGCCATTAATGCCTCGAGCCCAGAATAGCTTCTTGCTGAGTCGCCGTGCCAGTCAACACAGCGAGAAGCTCCAGTCAACGGCCCTAATTGGTGTTTATTTGCGCTGAGTACATATACGTGGCTTGACTACAGTACGGTAAATGGGTTGTTTCAGCGGCGAGTGCATGCAAATTGTCTTGTGTTCTTGGTGTGTTTCTTGGTAACAGTCTGGCGTTCGCGTTGGCGCGCTTAAGGCTCAAACTGAATGTTGAACCAACTTCGAACCCTGGATGCTACGGGTCGAAAATTCCCGGTTGGTCGCCTTCCCCTTTGTGTTCTATGCAGCCTCGATAGCTTATCGATAAATCTTCACTGTGCACGGAGTTCTATGCGGACATAACTGCGTCGATCGGTCCACTCAGTCCACAGTACACGTACTATACACGTATACCATTAACAGTTACCGTGGAGACAACGATATTACTTACCGTGCGCTAATCTGGCCAACCGCAAGTATTACAGGATACCTTTCTCGGTAAGCTACTGCACATGCATCTCACATCTCTCGAGAGAGATCTTCAAGAAATTTTTTCACCGTTAGACCCACTGTGCGTGCATGTAAACAAACACCTGCTGTTGCAGGTTCGCCACGTGACTCTTATACTTGTTCTAACCAATGCTATACCGAGCATTAGGTTTGGTTCGGACAATCAAGCATAAACCTGTTTTAGAATAAGTCATAAATAGCTTCTTCTGTTCGGACTTGCACACCATGTTGGCGAGCGCGCGCATGATGCAGATGCAGCCGCTCTATGCATCCGAATTAAGCACACGGCATTGCAGTGCCTTGCCTTGGTAACATTTTGGGCATTTGTCTTCGCATAAGGTACCGATTTAGAATCTTTAGGGGTTAAGCAAGATGTGGTATGATTGGGTCTTCGTTTTCTGAACGCGCATCCACTCAACTAGCCCGCATAGCTAAATAGGCTAAAGAGTGCGTTAGTGTCTTGCGGACCTGCACTGTGATCTGTGATGTGACCGGTTCATGCAACATACATTAGCATGTTGGCCGGCTAGTCTAACCAAATTTGGCGTAAAGTAGCCTCAAAATACAATAAGCGTTACTTATCAAAGCTTATAGCGAAATATTTCCAGAAACCCTGTCAATACCGTTGCCTATACAGCCTATAAATAACTGCCCGCTGCGTGATGGCCAGGGTCGATGCACCCTGCTAAGCCATCATGCCACATGCAAAGCTACATTGCCCGGGTAAACAGAAAACACATACATTTATTTACAGTCTCATATAGGACAGGCTATGCTGACGTGTTAACGTGAAGTTCACAATACCGGCGGGCATATAGGCGTGGTGCTTGACATGGCGTCTTTATGTGCAGCAATACGACATGTGTTGCGTACATTCACGTACAGACTTTGGTACAAGGAATTTAATTGTCCCAGAGCAGCATTACACATGGACGTATAGTGCTGCTTCAAGGGGTGCGCACGGACATCAGTGCGAATCTGTTGGCTCTCATAAACGGCATATGCTGCCGTCGGGTAGCGGAGCAGGCCATTTATTGGAAGCACTTGTTGAATTCATGGCGAATCCGATTTCAGCCCAGGCTGTTTTGCATGAACACTGTAATGAAGTGATTCGAGTGAGCTTCATCGAGTGGCTGTCTGTGATCAGCACCTGAACCTTCATTCCGTCAAAATATCTTGATACATGACAATAAGGTTCACCACGTACGGACAGAGTTTTGAACTGAGAATATAGCTGCTCTTCACTATATAACTCATGCAATTCTCTAGTCTTTGAATCAGGCCGGAACTGTCCTTAATCAGCTTACTAGGGACCAGTCACAAGCCTGTTAAATATGCAAATCCACCATCAGAGTCGATCACGACCAGTCACATCCTTCTTCCACTCCAGTTGTGACACATTCACACTTCTTCATCGCGGTTCCCACTGCTCAAGTCTTCTTAGACCTCTTTCGAGCCTTGTTGTCTCCTGAGGTCGTCTCAGCCTTCTTCTCAGTGGTTTCAACCTTTTCTCCTTCTTCTCCCGCCGCTTTCTGCTCGGCCCTGACCTTCTCCAACTCCGCTATGAACCAGGTAATCGCACCCCATAGACACGAGGCTAGCACCGTCAGCACCGCAAAGTGAACGTTCCATGTCGCCACCAACAGCGAAATCAGCGTCAACAGCAGAGCAGCGAACGAAAAATGCGTCGCCTTGACCAGCGCGGGGTTGGTCCCCGGCGTCAAAATCGAATTCCACAGTTCAGTGACAAAATCCATTTCGTGACGTTCGATGAAGTGAAGTGAAATTTGGTGACGTCAGTACAAGTGTCAAGGTGTTGGACACTTGTGCAGGGGTCACGTGAAGATCGAAGAGGCCCTTGTAACTCTGGACAGTGAACAATGACCTAAAGAGAGAAATGGATCACCTGATTATTGATTTGTATCTCTTTTCTGACGGAGGACTTTCGCTCGCTCTGCTTATTGGTTGAAGCCAACCAGACGCCATGGATTGCATCGTGACCTGAATCTTCCGCACTGAGAATCACTCGTTCGACACAACTCGCTTACAAAACCTGCCAGCATTCGGACTTATTCAAAGTTCTGGCTTGCGGGAAGACGCACCACTACCCTGCTAGGTGGTCTTCCAGTCTCAGCCTGCGATGTGCAAGGATGTTCTCGAAACGCTTGGCTGGTTTTAAGGCAACCTCTCCAACTACAGGGTACAATTCAGGCATCGCCACAAGAATGGTGCGATCTACCTGTTTGATATTCGAAGCCTGGGAATGATCGATAAACTGCAAATCGCTCATACAAAACCAGCCGCCTGGCGATCAATAAAGGATTTGATTGATTCCACAGTCGGCGAGTACTTTAAAGTGTTTCGGCTATTTTCGCTACATGGTTCTCTTCACTGGACCAATCCAGTCGCTGTGGACCATTCGTCGATGTACCAGCATAAGAATGGCGAGCCGGCGACGCGAGGAATCAAAACGGGCCGTCTGCGCTCACACCGGCTTTGTTGTTGAATGCCGGATTCGGAGAAACTCCTGTTCATATAAAAACCGCTCCTAGCCGTCGAATCGCCATATTTCAATTTTAGTCACAGGGGCCTCTTCTGGGATTGACACGGCTGTGGCGCTGGAATTTCACAAGGCCGGCTATGTTGTCTACGCCGGCGGCAGAAGACTCGAGAAAATGGGGGGTCTCAAAGATCTCGGAATTTGCACAGTGGAGCTAGACGTCACCAAACAGGAATCTGTTGACGCGGTTAAGATGATTATCGACAAAGAGCAGGGCGGACAATAATGCTGGTATCGTTGGAGCAGGTGCGTTTCTGGAACAGAATATGAACAATCTCCTTCAAACGTAATCGGTATCTTACGAGTCACCAAGGCCTTCCAATCCAGTCTTGTTGCAACCAAAGGCAAGATCATTGTGAGTACCGTGCCGTCCCCGTTCATGTCTATTTATGGCGGTACCAAAGCATTTGTTCATGCTCTAGCTGAGTCTATTGCGCTGGATATGGCTCCGTTTGGAGTTCAGGTCTGCTGTACAGTCACTGGTGTTGTGAAAACAGACCTAAGATCAGAGGTTTTGCCTTGTCTGACAACTCGAGATACATTTCCAACGGCGAGACAGCTGAACAGGCACTAAGAAGAATGGTTCGAAACAGGATGTATTGGCACCGGGAATTACGGCTGAGAAGTATGCAGGGTTTGTGGCGCAGAAGTTGAATAAGTCAAAGCATCCACGGACGCTGCGGAAAGGGTCCCGATCCACAATTTGCTGCTTGATGCAGTTTCTTCTGAGAAGCTGGGTGATGTTTACGGTGAATTACCTTGTGAAACTGGACAAATTCGCTACTGCTGTGCCAACAGCGACGGCCTGGCCTCATAGGTTGGCTTCAATCAACGATAGGGCAATTGAATCGTCAGTAAAACTAGCTTGGAAGTACTTAGCGGAACTCAACTGTGGTCACTCAAGATTCAAATCTCCAATGACACAAATTTCCTCATGACGGTGGAATGGCCCTAAATGCCAGAAGCTTCAAAACTAAGTCAGGTTCTCTGTCTTGTCATACAGCGGGATGAAGACTGCTGGTGTAATACTTGCAAAGAGTGGTTGGACGTCAGCAGTGAATTTCGCGGTTAGCTGCATTCTTTACGTCTCTTTCCTAAAATGAATCTTTGCATCAGCAGCCACAAGCTAACGGTGATAACCAGCCAACGGTGAGCTCGGTTCGGATTACAAGGATACCACGCACGGCACTCGATGCATTATCCCCGTGGAGAGGACAAACAAGACCGGGCTGGTGTCTCCCGACGAGCTAAAGCGTGCTCACGCTGCAGAACATCGTGTTGGCGAATATTCCTAGGCTTCAGCGACCCACTGGTCGCAAATACGCTGTAGGAGACCTGGTCTGGTGTTACGACAACACCACGGTCCGCCACGACAAGAACAACAACCTGGTTTCCTCGTCGCTGGCCCCAATGTGAACAGTGCGACTGGGCCAGAGAATGCTGACTCGGTACAGAATGATTGGCTCTACAGTGTAACGTACTTCTTCGGCACGTTTTGAGCAGCTCATTATTATTATACCACATTGTCGATCGTCTAATGACATGGATTCCGTTGCCGTCTTATCCGGCCAGCCGCATTTTTATATTGTTATTGTGGCTGGTTATTAACCTGGTTGTACCTGAATGGGAGCTATCAGTTTGAGATGCGGCAGGGACCTGCACGTCTTGTCCCGCTAAACCCATTTCAAGCAGAATATGTCTCGGCAGACCTATTCAACCACTTCAGGACCTGATGCGGGGTATTCGATGAGATCATAACCCGGCGGTGGGGCGGCCGGCGAATCGGTCAAACGATCCGACGAGCAGTGTTATAAAAGGTGAGTGTGAGCTGTTGATAAATCAGCAATGACTTTGACAGCAATTCTGGCGTACCTCGCCGGGCTTCTGGCGATTCTTCTATTCCACGACTACTTCAAGGAAAACATCTACCGGTTCCAAGCCAGATTTCGTGGCTTCAAGTCACCAAAGTTTGTTCCAGCGTTTGGCTTTGGTATTCCGTTCTATCTCCGATTCATTAAAGTTGCAAAGAATGATGAAGTTGTTCCATTCTTCCGCAACCTGTTGAGCGAGCACGGCGAGGACACCATCCGGTTCCAGTCTGTTGGTAAAACCTTGTTTCTGACGCGAGAGCCTGAAAACGTCAAAGCATTGCTGTCCACACAGTATAAGGACTTCAACATTGGGCTGAGAAGCCGACAATGGTACAGCTCAATTGGACCGGGAATTTTCACCAATGATGGTCAAGCTTGGAGTCACTCACGAGCGATGCTGAAACCTCAGTTTGCTCGACATCAGATTTCTCGATTGGACTCGGTGGATATGCACCTCAACAGGCTAGTCAACATCATCAAGAACAGCCCCGATTACTTTGATATTCAGCCATTGTTTTACCGCCTGGTTTTCGACATCAGTACTGAGATGCTGTTCGGCGAGAGCGCCCACACTCTTGTCAACGGTGAACCTCTCGGGCCTATTCGAGGACCCCAGGCAATGGAGTTTTGCAGGTGCTTTGACGTCATGCAAGGCTATCTGATGCTTAGAATCAATGCCAACGACCTCTACTTCCTCATCAACCCGAAAGAGTTCAGAGACTCCATCAAGGTTTGTCATGATTTTGCCGACTATTATGTCGATCAGGCCCTCAGGAGATACCATGACAATCCCGAAAAGGAGTCTGACCCTGACAATTACGTATTCTTGGAGGAACTTGTGAAAGAGACTCAAGATCGCAAAGTGCTTCGCCATCAAGTCCTAAATATTCTCGTTGCCGCTAGAGACACAGTCGCCTCAATGTTGTCCTTCACTATTGCACATCTAGCTCGAGACGAGAGAGTTTGGACTAAACTTCGTGAAGCTGTCCTCGAAGAATTTGGAAGTGGAAAAGAGAACTTAACCTATGAAAACCTTCGACAGTGCTCATATCTTAAGTTTGTCCTGGAGGAAGTCACTAGACTATGGCCGGCCGTGCCCAACAATTCAAAGATCGCTTCCCACGATACAACGCTCCCCCGTGGCGGTGGTGATGGCCCTCTATATATTCCAAAAGGCTCTAAAGTGATGTATTCAGTCTTCGCTATGCAGCGATATGAGGGATACTGGGGTAAAGACGCCAACGAATTCGTGCCAGAGAGATGGCAGGGCCTGAAACCCGGTTGGCGCTATATTCCCTTCAATGGTGGACCCAGAATCTGTCTGGGACAACAACTTGCTCTGACTGAGGGTTCATACATTATCGCGAGACTCTGTCAGCTGTTTACTGTGCTCCAGCCATCGCCTGAGTTTGCCGCCAGAGAACTCAAGAGTAAAATTAGACTTACTTGTGAAGTCTCGGGTGGGGTCCCAGTCAGGTTTTATTAGGAGGCGTTTTGAATCTAAATCTATAAGGAAATCACAAGGCTATCATTGTCATTATCATCGTCTTGGGTTCTGATATTTGTGTTCAAAAGCGCTACCGTGGGGCGTTGTGACGCGATCATCATAATATAATAAACACGTGTAAGTGAACTCTTATCGATATAAATTCAGTAGCAAACAGCCGCAGCATTCACAGCTCAGTGCTTAAAGGTGTCATTTAGAACGTGCGCACTCCACGTGCCTCAACATGTTTGCGCCAGAAACTCACGCTACATTGAATAACTTGTTAGTACCTCTAACGCACGTCAAACACACGTGAGCCCTTGCAGGTTCCCGCCTTGACTTGATTGTGAACCCCTGTAAGCTCTCATGACAATCATCGCTCATCAAAGTAATAGGCTGTACTGGGTAATAATATAGCAGATCTCTCCTCTGGGGCGGTTAGCTGTATGGGGATCGGTATTTGATCACCGTAAAGCTACCACGAAGCTGGAACTACCTTCAAGGTGAGCTAGAAGTGAGAATATCAGCGTAACTTTCTGACAACGGGACTTTTGGAGACCCTTGCAGCTTCTTTTCAGTCGCACGTACGGAGACAGGAGTTCATGGGTTAGCTTTGTGCTAGATTCGGATTTGAGGGCTGTGATTCTCTGTCAACTGCTGGAAAGCTACAGCAGATTTCCTCTCTACGACTCCTAAAATTAAGACAAGGCTGTCCTAGGGGGGGAACTGTGAAGTCCTAATTATGCCTCCAAAGATAAATCTATCCACAACTTTCAGCTTCAAATCTCTTAAGAAACTTAGCCATCCTGTAACCAATTAACTATAAATACATACCCTTTTCTTGCCGACCTCTGGGCCGGACTTGTATAAATTAGATCCTAGAGTTCTTCACAGACAATCCATCAACTAAGAGCCCGCGTTCAAACTCTGACTCAACGTTTGCCGTCCCCGTCTCCTACTTGACTCTTCTTCGTCCTTCTTGAGATTGTCCTCTTCAAACTGGTTGGCACTGGCTGGAACACCTGGCACTGGCGCCTCTTCTGGGTTCTCTGGCGGCGGTCCTCTCTTGTCCACCTTCCACTCTGTTGGCCTGGCAGCCTGGGCACACTTTTCACAGTGATCAACGAAATGTCTGGCAGTTGGGAACATCTTCTGACAGACCCTGCACCAGCCAGAATCGCTCTGCTTGAACTGGACAAAGTGGACCAGCCTTAAATGTCGTTTCAGCACGTCCAGTCGGTTGAAGGCACCTCCATTTCGGTGACAAGTGGGATCAGAATGCCAGTATGGACAGTTGAATGTCGGTTTTTGATGAGACCTCAGGTGTCGTCGCTGGTCACTCAATCTGGCAAAGCTCCAGTTGCAGCCATCAAACTGACATGGATAGGGTCTGTCGGCAGAAGCAACGGCCACGCCAACACCACTATCACCCTTTCTCTTCTTAGCGGCTCTTCCGTCTTTCTTTTCTTCCTCTGGCTGAGCTCCCTGCTCGGGAACAGGCATGCCCTCAGGGAAGTAGGGATAGTATCCGCCAGGACCAGGCCGTGGCTGAGCGCCGCCGTAATAGTAGTATCCAGCGGCAGCAGCATGCTGGTAGTATCCTGGATACATGCTGTATTGCTGAAATTTGCCGTCTTTATCTTTCTCATCTTTAGGACCTTCCTTACCCTTCTCCGTGCCGGGAAACTCCGGTGGGTACACAGGGTAGCCATAACCGTATGGATACTGATATCCAGCTGGTGGTCTAGGCTGGCCTTCAACGTGGTTAGAGGCCGTCAGCAGGTTGGCAATTGAAGGCCTTCGCTGAGCAGAGTTCTCAAAGAACTTACCTCCAGCAAGAGTAGCCGCGGCAGCGGCCGATGGGGATCCCTCTTCAGCCTCTGGCTCACCCTTACCTTCGACAGCGGGATCAATATCCTTGTCGCTGGGTTCATTCTTTGGCTTCTCAGGGCTCTGCTCGACCTGCTCTTCTTCGTTCTTTTCGACCTTGGGATCGACCTCTGATTTGGCATCCGACATGGTTAGTAGGGGGCGTGTATGCTGATTCGTATCGCTCAAAAAACCTGGGACGCGTTAGAAGTCCTTGTAGTCTCTCAACTCGTGGGTTATTCTAGATAGTACCGATTGGCGTAACTCAATCAAATCTAGTCCAAACAAAGCCGGAGTAGGTTCAAACTGACCCAAATAGCAATAGCTTCCTGTTGGTGTATCTAGAAGATCGCGTCGTGTCCAAAGTTATCGCGTTGTCGTTCTTTTGGACCAATATCGATAACGTGACGTAGCTCGATCAAAACTTGTCGAATTCGGACCGGAAAACAATCTTTCGGCTCAGAACTTCTCAGAGAAATCGATTATCAGACTCAACGCGTGATATGTCGCAAATTTCCGTGTGTCTGTGGGCGCCGCCGTTCTAAAACCTGCGGCTCAAGCGTCTTCTCGTGATAATCCTTCAAGAAGTCGAAAAAACACGAAGAAAAAAAAGTTCCCGGTGTAATCAGGTGTGTCAAATTCAGTGGCCTTGTCTCCGAAGCGATTATCCGTCCCGTTTGGCGTTATTTCAGGGCCTAACTTTTCAAAGTACCGTAGCGGCTTATGAGGCTTGAAAGGCTTAGAAAAGGGGAATCTGCCACGAGAAATGCGGCGACAGCAAACCTTGTGACTGCGGCGCGCGCGGAGTCCGTGCTCATAAGTACCCGCGAAAATTAGGTAGGGTAATCCATCAATTGGGAAATCGCCACGAGAGGGTAATGTGCCGCAGCGCCGCGCGGCGGAGGCCGACGCGCCGATGTGAAGATGGCTGGGTAAAGATATTTTTGGAGTAGGGTGAGGTTCGAAAAAACTGGTAACAGTAAAGGTGAGATTTCCAGGATCAGTCTAGTTTTCTTACTTTGAAGCGTCAGAAATGTGTGGAGTACAAAGTTGCATTCTAGTAAAATCTAATAGGAACGCCATCAGCAACTTTTGCGCTCATGGTGACTTCGGCGTTGAGGGTTCTGGCAGCGAGCTCAGGCGAGGGCTCAAGGGTCTTGAACATCTGGCAGAGTCGCACAAGTACATAGGAGCCGTTTGTCATAGCGAGCTGTTGACCGACGCAGATTCTAGGGCCACCACCAAAAGGTAGATGAGCCCACGGTGGGATCGGGTCATACCACCTATCTGGGTTAAATTCGTTGGCATCCTTACCCCAAATCTCTTCGACTCGATGCAAACCAAAGATGTTCAAGAGAACTAGAGTACCTTTTGCAACAAACACCGGACCGTCAGCGCCAGAAGGCAGAGTAGTGTCTTTTGTGGCGTATCGTACGGCGCCTGTAGCTGGAGGCCATAATCTGAGGGCTTCATTGAGCACAAATCGAAGGTATTTGCAATTCCTAAGACTATCAAATGTGATGTTTTCCTTCTCAGTGCCAAAGTCTTCCAGGACAATTTCTCTGAGCTTAATCCAAAAGGTTTGGTGCTTCGCTAGGAGAGCCAGTGCGAAGGCAATCATCTCTGCTGTGGTGTCTCTGCCCGCAACAAGGACGTTCAAAGCTTGATCGCGAAGAGCTTTCCGGTCCTGAGTCAGCTTCACTAGTTCATCCAGGAAAACATAGTTGTCGTCGTCTCTTTCTTGCTTCTCGCCAGTCGCGTGGTGCTTTGCAATTGCCTTATCGACATAGTGGTCGGCAAACTCATGACCGCCCTTGCAAGCGTCTTTGAACTCCTTCGGATTGAACAGAAAATAGAGGCTATTTGCTGCTGTCCTCAGACACATCCACTTTTGCATGACCTCAAAATGACTGCCAAACTCCCTAGCTTGAGGTCCTCGGCTTGAAACTTGTGTGTTTTCGCCAAACAGCAGTTCTATAGCAGAATCAAGAATGAAATTGAACAGGTATGGCTGAATGTCGAAATGACCCTTTGCTGACTCTTGCTTGATGATTGTGAGCAACGTCTCCATGTGAGGCTCAAGCGATTGTACACGGGAGATCTTGTCTCTTGTGAACAGTGGCCTTACCATTGCTCGATTGTGCGTCCAGGCTGGGCCATCGGTAGTGAATACTCCCTGTCCAACAGCACTGCCCCACTGTAATCCTCGCAAGTGCCCAATTTCGAAGTCTTTGAATTGAGTGGAAAGGACTGCCTTCATGTTCTCAGGTTCCGCGGTCACAACCACCGTCGATCCCAACGACTGAAGCCTGACTGTCGTTGCGTCGGCTTCTTGCAACATGTTCCAGACGAGTTGAGCAGCCCGACCACTTTTGAGAGCATCCCACACTCGCTTGAACCACGGTATACCAAAACAAAAGCCTCTCACATACCTGGGTGGCTTGCAACCATGATATCTTGCTCTAAGTCTGTACAAGTCCTCCGCAATGAGGTCATATAATAGAAGAGCAAGAAACAGCCCCGCTAGCCAGGTCAGAGTTAGGGCCAAAGTCATGATTTGTGCTAGCGGTGCATGGGCAGTCGAATCCCTCTTATAAAGGGTTACTCTCGGCGGACAATATAGTGTCCCTTACGATCGGTGAAGAATAGCATCGGGCAGCTCGAGCAGTGATCAACACAAATCGATCGTTAATATATATAATATCAGCTGTAATGTACACTTGAATTTGATTTTACTAAATTTTTACTCGTGTAGCAGTCAGGCGCACAACTCATCGATCTGAAGCTGCATGCAGTCCACCCCATATCGCGCACATAAATATTGAGTTATGGCCGTGAACTCGTTTCGAAAATTTGGTGCGGCTTGGACAGCTTTTGAAGTCACGCACTACGGAATGGCTACGTATGACGAATGCTTCAAGATAATAAGAGAGGGCTGATCTCACGCGACTGTCTGATTGACGACCTGTCTGATTAAGAGAGCCAGGGGTGCATAGATTCCATACGAGCGACATCTATCAGCTCTACCAGGTGTCAGAGTCTTCCTTCACTAGACTCTCGTCACAAGAATGAGGTAATTGTTGTAGCCTATAGGCTCATCCTTCTGCAAGCTCGCTACATACCAATTCTGACCTTGCGCTCCCTGCACGAGAGTGATAAGAGTGACCCGCATATAGCCCAGATCGCACTTGGATCAGTTGCCGTAGCACTGGTACTACATCGAAACTGGAAAATCCAGGGCTGCGGTTCGTATTTGGTCGAACTCCAAATGTAACCTTGGTTATGAACTCGGCAGAGCTGCGCGTCAATCTGTCCATCCGTCATGCAGCAACCTCAAATAGGGGAAATCTAGCCTTGGGCAAACACCGGGATGGCCATGAAAGACTCCGGGAACGGTAAAGAGCTGTATACTAGCAGCCTTGGTATATAAAGGGCTACAAGCCAAACAGGTCAAAGTTAGGAAACGATTATGCACGCTTTTACGCTAATTGATATATTTAGCATCGTCTTGCTACATAATTGTCAAACAGATATCGCACGTGCCCGGCCCTTGATATCCTTGTGGCCCATGCAGCCGGGATACCACGCCCTCGGTGAACCTAGCCTTGATTACTGAGTTCAGCCATCCACACGTCACCATCGGATCGACGACGTCCTTAATTATTCTAGGACAATAGCACCATCGTGATGCTCGATTGATCGACGTTATGCGGCGCGTATGGGCTAGAAATCAAGTACCACCATATAAATGGCTGATAAGCCATTAAGGATAAGACAATGTCGCGGCAACTATCGGGCAGTACAATGCTGCTGGCAGCTCTACCGCTTCTTGTGGTCCTTTATTGTGTTTATGGCTTTGTTTACCGGCGAGTAATGACAATGAAGCTAAAATGCGGCAAGCCAATTTACGCCGGCTTCAAGTCAATTGTCATGTTTCTGAGGACACCTGACTCCGAGCTCTTTAAAGCCTTTGGGCACCTGTTTGACACCTACGGCTCAACCGTTTTCGTTGGATCTGTTGTTCGAGACATTATCTTCACCACAGAGCCAGAGAACCTCCGAGTTGCCTGGACTTCTCCTGACTTTGGTATTGGCCGACGATCTATCCAGTTGCTTCCTGCTGCTGGAATTGGTATTCTGACCCGAACCGGAGCAGAATGGCACCACAGTCGAACGCTGCTGCGACCACTATTCACGCGTGAGAACATGTCACACTTGCACATGGTTGAGAAGCACGTTCAGACATTGTTCCAGGTTCTGAAATCGCAAGGGACTTTTGACTGTCAAGAAATCTTTTGCCAGTTCTATTTCGACACTGCGTTCGACTTTTTGATTGGAGAAAATGTCGGTTTGCTTGAGGCCTCGCTCGGTCAGGACTGCGCTGCCTTGCGAGTCGATCCTAAAACTGGAATGTGTGTTCACGAGGCCTTTGACATTGTTCAAGAAGCTGCTTTCAAGCGATGCGCCAACTATGAGCTGTACATGTTCCAGGACACGAAGCGAGACAAGGCTGCATACAAGTTCACCAAAGATTTCTTTGACGGCTATGTCAAGAAGGCCCTGGCCTTTAACGACGCTGAACTTGAAAAGGTCGAGATCGGATACAGTCACGTCCTGCTATATCAGCTGGCCAAGAACTGCAGAGACCCCGCCTTCATTCGTGATAACTTGATTAACGCCCTGGCTGGTGCCCGAGATACTACCTCTTCCGCTGTTTCCTGGACTGTCTACTCGCTGGCATCTCACCCTGAAGTTTGGGCCAAGCTCAAGGCTGAGGTTCGATCCACCTTTGGAAAGGGTACTCCAGATGATATTCAGGCCATCTCCTACGACTCTGTTCGAGCCTGCAAGATTCTTAAAAATGTTGTCTACGAGTCCATGCGACTTCACCCGCCAGTGACGGTCAACACTCGTGAAGCTCTGCGTGACACTACACTGCCAGTCGGAGGTGGCCCAGATGGAAAGTCTCCTGTGTTTGTCAAGAAAGGCTCTCGTCTCGCCCACGTTCCTGTCATCGCGAACCAGCGAACTGACATCTTTGGTGCCGACGCCGCAATCTTCAGACCAGAACGTTGGGACGAGCTCAATCTGAAAGCCTGGGACTTCAAGCCTTTCGGTGGCGGTCCACGAATCTGTCCCGCCCAGCAGTTTGCTCTTACCGAAGCCTACTACGTCATCATTCGACTTGCACAGATGTTTGACACGCTTGAGGCGGTCGATGTCGAGCCGTTTGTATACTCCAAGGCTATCAGTCTACGAAAAGAAGGCGGCCTTCACTTGAAAATTGCTTAGGTAACTCTCGCTAAAGATTATGTACAAAAACTTGTGCCCGCAAATTCCTGTCTTGACCTCATGCAAGCGCGAAACTTTAATTGAGTAACTGTGCGTGCGGCGACTTCCAGAATTGTTGCACGAGAGCAACCATTGTCATCGCTCTATCGCAGCAAACACTTGAGTACCGTATAAAGCTTCAAGGAGTAAACCTAGGCGCTGTGCAAGCACGAGTCTGGCAATTCCCCTTAGTAACAGTTGTTAGGTCCAGGCTTGCATTTCTGATCGTTTCCACCGCTGCGGGTGCATGCATTGGAAAAAAGCAACGAGGGATCGATGCCCATGGCAGAGATCATGGTGCCAGGAGTCTGGGTAAAAGAAAGCTATTCAGGATGAATAAGGTGGCAGGTCAAAACAAATGTGATTGCATGGGAATACGATCAGCCTTTTAAACTCGTTGAGTTGCAATCGTTCGTCAATGACTGGACAGCTGACATACCTGCTGCTGTTTGTAGCAATACTATGCTTGAACAGCACCCTGACCTACTTGAGGCGAAGACAATTGGCAGCAAAATGGAACTGTGGCAAGTCCATTTATGTCAGCTTTTGGACATTGATGAAGTTCGCCTTGTCCAACGACGCGGATATGTTTATGCCGTTCTTTGAGTATCTGATTGAGACATACGGCAACACAGTCTTTATGGATACAGGTATTAGGGACATCCTTTTAACCACGGACCCAGAAAACTTTCGGAAGGCTTGGACTCACGAAGACTATTGTATTGGACAGCGTCGAATCACGCACCTCTTTCCGGTGGTGGGCCGAAGTGTTGGCTCCACGGTTGGCGAGGACTGGAAGCTAGCCAGGACGCTTTTCAAGCCCATGTTCTCGCGAGAGAACATGTCGCATTTACACATGTTGGAGAAGAACATCCAGCTATTGTTTCAGGTCGTGCGAGGTTATGATGGACAGCCGTTTGACGCTCAGGGTGTCGTGTCTAAGTATTGTGTCGACTCGGCACTGGACCTCTTGGTTGGAGAGAATCTTGGTCTTCTCGAAGGATTGCTTGGTAAGGACACAATCTACAACAAGTACAACCCGAAATATCAAATGACTCTCCAGCAGGCCTTTGATATTGTCCAGGAGTGTTTGTACCAGCGATGCTCACACCACGAAACTTACATGTTTGTCAACACGAGGGAACACAAGAGAGCTCAAGCCTTCACTAAAGAGTTCTTTGAAGCCTATGTCGACAAGGCCCTGTCTATGAGTGACGATGAGCTCGAGAAGCTCAACAACACTAGAGGATATGGTCACATCCAAGTATACCATTTTGCTCAAGGCTGCAAGGATCGTATTATCGTCCGAGACAACCTTCTGGTGGCCATTACCGGTGCCCGAGACACCACGACCGCTGCTCTAACCTGGACTATCTACTGCCTTGCCACTCATCAGGATATCTGGGAGAAACTCAAGACTCAGATCCGAACACAGTTCGGAACTAGCTCAGAAGACATTGATGCCTTGACCTTTGACGGCATTCGATCCTGTCAGTACCTCAAAGATATTGTCAACGAGTCTATGCGACTATTCCCACCGATCCCAGGACATAGCAGAACGGCTGAGCGAGACACTACATTGCCTGTTGGCGGAGGTCCTGATGGTAGGTCGCCTGTGTTTGTGAAAAAAGGAACTCGAGTCCTCTATTTCCCCATCTTGCCCCATAAGCGAACGGACCTTTTCGGTGAGGACGCTGCCAAGTTCGATCCTGGCCGATGGAGTAGGCTAGACCTCAAGTCCTGGGAATTCAAACCTTTCGGTGGTGGCCCTCGAATCTGCCCTGGATTCCAGTTCGCCATAACGGAACTCTATTACTCACTTATCCGATTAGCGCAGACTTTCGACACGCTAGAGCCTCTCGACACAGAACCCTTCAGATACGTAAAAACCATGTCACTCAGGAAAGAGGGCGAGCTGAGAATGATCATGAAATAGCCAGAGGTTTGCAATACTCATTAATTTTATGGTCATTACACTACATTCCTCTGAAGGCATTCTTACTAGCACGTCTTCGTCCATCGAACCTCTGCTTCTTTCGTCCAGTCTCCTTGCTATCAGTGTCGATAACAACCTTCTTGGACTTCTTCTTTTCTGGCACGAAGGACATCTCCATCTCTCCCTTGGCACCGTGCTTCACACGCATATCAGGCTTATCTTCAAGTTTCTGAAGCTTGTCGAGGAGAGACTCGTCAGTGTTGGCTGTGGAGGTGTTGAGGTGGACTGCTTCTCGGGCGACGGGTGCCTTCTTTCTTCGTTCTTCTCGCTTCTGGTTACCTCTATCTGTCTTTTGCTCCTGTTCACCTTCACTCTCTGTATCAATGTCACTCTCGATCTTCTTTTTCTTCTCCTTCAGCTCACGACGCTTATCAGACGTGAGCTGCTCGCCAGGCTTTGTAGGATTGAGCAGCCTGTATTCATAGCTGCCCTCGTCGATCTCAAACTCTGGGTTCTCAAACACCTCCTTGAAACGGTCGTCGAGAATCTCTCCCTTGTCACCATGCTTGTCAATAAGACTGCTAGCAAGCTCTTTGTTAACTTTAACCTTGGGCACAGACAAGGCACCAGCGGTTCTGATTCGCGACTCTCGCTGCTTCTCGATCTTCTTTTGAATTTCTCGTTCTCGCTGGTCTCGGTGCGAGTGTGGATCGGTGATGAGTTTGGCCTGTTCATAAAGCTTTTGATTGACAAAGTAACCATGCATGTACGCTTTGACAACATTGGTGCCGACGTAAGACTCCAGCTGCAAACTCTTGAGTTCCTTTCGAGTGACGAACTTGAAATTTTCGTAGACGCTCTTGGTCGGCTGCTCTTCCAGCTCTTCAGTCAGAGCGTCCAGATGCTCACACCACTTTGGAGCGGGGCCTATGCTTGGAATGTAGAAACTGTGCATTTGCTGGCCCTCATTCGCGAGAAGGAACATGCCCGTATCTTGTAGGTAAGCCACATCATTGATGTCGACAGTGGGCTCAATAGATGCATACGTCTCGGTGGTGTTTCGGTCCCAAATCTTGATAATTCGTTTGTCTGCAGTGGCAATCTTGTCTGTACTTCCAGCTGTGTATATCCAGTTCAAGCTCTTGATGGCGAATCCATAACCCTGATCCTTCTCAGCCAAGGGCGTCGAACTTCGCAGGTCAAACAGCAGTGTGTTGCCCTCTTGAGTACCCAAGGCAAAGTTCATACCGTCGTTCCTGAAACTCAATGCAGTAATTCCAGCACCTCCACTCAGATTTGCAACTCGCTTCCGACTTCGAGGGTCCCAGAATTCGACTGTACCAGCATCAGTCCCGAATCCCAGCAAGCCATGCGCCGAACTGATATCGAGTGCATTCACCCCAGAACTTTCCAGCTCATAGGGCGCCAGAAACCTTCCCTGATCGATGTTCAACCTGTAAACTTCGTTTCCGCTAGCACCGACATACAAATCGCAAGTAGAGGCATTGTAAGTCAGTGCTCGTCCAAACTTTGGAATTCTCGACCGTGTGTGAATACCTCCCTGAGCATGGAACTCAATCGTTCGATCGTTTTGTAAGTGTACACTCTTTGTCCAGTCGTCTGAGATCAAGACAAAATCAACATTTTCGCTATCAGTGTGTCGCTCAAACTTTAACGATAGGTTTGCAAAGTCATAAACGTGAATCTGTGGTTTGTAAGTTCCTGTAGCCATGCAGTAGTTTCCATCCCTAGTGACCTTCAGCTTGTTGGAAGCCTCTTCAAACTGAAAATCTCCAATCAAGTCTATTCGGGTTCGAAAATCCTCATCATCTTTTAGTTGTCGCCGCCTCTTTCGGATCATCCAGTCCGGAAGGGCTCGTGACGTGTTGGTACCTGCGACTTGGTACACGGCCACGTCATTGCCGCTAGTTGATTTCAACATGTTGTGTGTGGTATGCTATCGTGATTTCGCTAGATGATGGGTATCTAATTTTTTTCAAGGTTAGGGTAGATTGGGGTTAGGGTCGGTGAGGCTTCAACGTTGTGCTTCAAAGAGGCTTCAAAACTTTCATCACAATGAATTACCCTAACACTGTTACATAAAACAACACCTTAAAGGCACTAAGCAACGCTCTCGCTCATCTGCATTTGAATCAGATTCTCTATCGGCTCAGCTTCATCCACCGCTGATCTCATGTGATACCAGTCGCACAACGTCACCTTGATACTTTTCAAATCTTCAGAGTCAAGATATTCGCAGCTTCGAAGCATTCTCACAAACAATGGTCGCAGCATGGTCATATTTACCGGTGCTCTAGTGGTGAGTCCTCCGGCAATCAGCTTCAGTCCAGTTTGCGTGATGATCACGCTCTTATGCGAGTAATCGGCGACAATTTTGACAGCAGTAGCCAAGAAGGCGCAACCGATGACTCTTAATCCTGTGTCAAACGCGTTCTGTACATCCACCAGTCTTCCCAGGATGAGTAATGCCTGAATTAGCATATCCAGGTCAACCATGTGGTCGTCATAGTTCAGCCGTGCAAGAAGGCCGATGCTTTGGTGAATGATGAAAGACAGAGGAGCTAGACTGGCTCTGAGCGACTCCATGCATGACAGTTCGACGTTGAGTCTCGGTTCAAGGCCCGCTTCAAACTTTTGAACTGGGATCGGAGGCAATGGTCGGAAGAAGGTGGAGGCGAACAGGTCGGTTGGAGAGAGCTGCTGGCAGATTTGGTAGGCAAGATGGCATGGGATTGAAATCCAAGACAATGGTGGATTTATCTCAGAGATGGTCGCAGAGTAGTCAAGCAGGCCCTGTTCGTCCAAGCTCATGGAGAGCACTCTCAAAGAGACATTGAGAAACCGGCAGTACTTGGGGTTGAAAAAACAAGACAATGGGTTATCCAGACCTTCAAAGATTACTTCATAGTGCATTCTGTTGAGCTTTTGCAGCAAATTCTGAGGAACGAGGGAGAGTTGGTGCAGTAGCGAGGCAGCCTTAGCCGGGTCGATGATGTCAAAGTACTTGAGACAGCACTTTGCAGTTGTTCGAATGATATCCTGAGAGGAAATCTGGGGCCATAAATTCTTCTGGATGGTGACCAAAGCGTTGATCTCGTCGGAATCCGAGACGTTGTCGTTGAGGACTTGATGGTAGGCCTCAATTGTCTTGGATAGGGAGATGGAGTCGCCTGGAGTATGGTATTTCAAGTTCTGAAAGACACTCAAAACCCTCGTCCCCTCTCCAGAAAAGGATTTGAGCAAACTAGAGTCCACATCCACAGAAAGTCCAGAGCAAATGTAGGCGGAGACGAGGTTCGCGAGTGGTTTCGCGTAGGCCTGCCTCGTCTGGCCATTTCTCGTGGCAAAGGAAACCAATTTCTGCAAAATCTGCTCGTCAAGAGCACTTCTAGACCAATTTCGAGTCATGCAGATGGCCAACTTGGTGGTGAGCTCGCAAATGCCACCATCGTCGTCCTGAGTCATGAGAAATTCGATCCTGGTTTTGGTTTTCCACAGATCGATCGAGTTCAGAACGGCATCAATAATGGCAATCGGCCGGGCGTTGTCAAGTTCCTGAGCAATGACTTCGTAGTTGCTGTCAAGGGCAGCGAAGAGCTGGCTAGCAAGGCAAAGGGCTTCAGCAGTTTCTTTGCTTGCCAGTATTGGTTTGAGAGCTAGGCTCTTGAGTTCTCTGGCGAGATCAACGACGGACATTGCTCTGTAAAGCTTCGTTGAAGTTAAAGGTTCAGCACAAAATCAACGCAAAATGAAGTGTATGAAGAAAGAAAACAGGGGTAGAGGCGATTTATATACTTGTTTACTGGCAGGGATATGGAGACAGGTCATATTCCGTTCCCGATTAGGAACTTTCTGAGGAGTCTGCGCGCATCACGTAGGCGATCAATTCAAGGACACTTTCAACAATCATAAGGGTGAAGAGCGAGGTGCTCGCCGGAGTTGTGACACAGGCTAACAGCTTTAACACAGTTAGTTATATGGTTCACGTTGATATACATTGGTTATTTTCTCAAGGTCAACCCCTCATGCGTAATGTTGTTCGTTCGTTACACTCGCTGGTGCTCAGCTCTGACCTTGTCGACCTCGTTCAGGTGAATAACCTTGACTCCAGATGCAAGCAATTCTTTTCTATGCTTTTCGCCAGCCTCTGGAACGACAGATCTCGTGGCTTCTTCAACGACAAACGTGTTGAATCCCAGCTTAGCACCGTCCTTAGCAGTGTGGAAGACGCAGAAATCAAGAGCCAAGCCAACGACAAACAGTGTAGTGATGTGATGCACTTTCAAGATATCTTCCAGGTCTGTAGCCTTGTCTCCCCACACATCAATGAAGGCAGAGTAGCTCTCTCGATGCTGATTAACACCCTTCTTGACGTGTTTCTGGACCTTGTCACTGTCAAACTCTTTAGCGTAGAAAGATCCTGGTGTTTCTTGCACGCAGTGATCTGGCCAGACAGTGTGGTCCAGGTCTTTGCCTTCGTTGTTGAGGACGACGTGGTCAAATGGCTTCAGTCCAGCGTGGTTGGAGGCAAACGAACAGTGGTTCTGTGGGTGCCAGTCCTTGGTAGCCACAACTAAATCCCAGTTCTGTTTCATTAGATCATTGATGATAGGGATCACCGCCCGTCCCTCAGGGACCTGCAGGGTTCCATTCTAAGTTAGTAACGCAATTAGTGTGGTACTCACTGGTGGCAAAAAGTCCTCCTGGAGGTCAACCACGATAAGAGCGGTCTTGGTCATAATGTAGTTGTTGGTGCCGAGAAAACTACGGCTAGTCCGTGCGTTATATATGTCTTCTGCAGGTGTCCAGATATAGTTGCCATATGGCGGGGCAGCTTATCATATTCGCGATCAGTGTAATTTTTGGCTGGCGCGTTGGCTGGCGCTTGGTTGCCGTGGAAACAGTAATGTGGTGGGCGACAATGTAAGGGCCTCTGGGGTTCACAGCAGCGATGGGGTAGCTTTGAAAAGGTTCTGACTTTGATGGCTTCGTTATATTATTGTGTATTGTTGAAAATGTAAAGGTATAAAAGCACTTGATCATGCCAAGTACCGGTCGATCAGTAAGTATCAGCTGCATATGAGCATATAACTTTATATAGTATGGTTTCTATATAGAACTCTTCGACCGATACAATGTGATTCACTTCCCAGACACTTGACAACTCTGTTTTTGCGATACGACTGGTGAGTTAATCTCTACTAGGACTGAAGGAGTTAGGCGAACGTAGTATACGTAGTTCAACTGACTATTCTACCGTCAATATCACTAACTTGGGAACCTAATTTATCCAGTTGAAAGAGAGGGTACACTGGAGACCGCTTGGAACGTTATATTTACTAGACTGCCGTAAACTTATCTTACTTAACAGTGAATACCAGTTTTCATGAATAAGGTATAAGCATGCATGCCAACACAGGTAAGAAACCTAGATTCCTGATGCACCGTGGCTCTTCAATGCTGACATGTTTTGGTCGAGGAACTCCTCAACCTTTTTCAGCTCATTTGACCGGCATTCGCACATCTCATGTCCTCCCTTGAAACACAAAATATGAGGCATCTTGAGGTCGTTGTACTTGAGACCTAGCTCAGGCACCTCGTCGACGTCCATGATGGCAAAGTTTCCATTGTGATACTTTCGCTCGTAACCTTCCAGCATCTGTTCCATGTCTCGGCTCTGAGCTCCCCATCGTTTGCTCTCCAAACCAATGACCGTGACTTTGTCGCCGAAGGCCAGGCGATCCATATCGTGCATGTTTTCAAGTTGTCGAACCATTTTGTTGTACAGAGTGGGTGGATGGAGTCGCTTTATGTACCTCGCGTCATTGCTTGCTCTTTGCTCCCGGTTAAGCAAGTCTAATACATTTGTGACATAATGTCTTAGTGAAGGTCACATATATCAAAGAGACCCGTACAACCTAAAGAGAACTCTAAAGGCTTCCTCGGATCATTCTATAGTCGGGTAGCATTAATGATCGATAATTGCCGAATCGGTTTTTCTATGCGGTGCTGATACATGAATCGCGCTGTATACGTTTTGTCTCGATTGGTTCAGCTGACATCGGGTCCTTTCTAAATCAGTCGTTGTCCGCTGATTGCCATGCTAAGTTTTGTCTCTTTGCCCATGTTGTTTGAGCTCGTGGTCAGATATTTTCTAGAATTCCTGACTGTTCCGGTCACAACGCCGCCGTATCTCTCGATCGATCAAGCCGGGCCCTACTCTCACGCGTACCAGAACTCCCCGTCAATGGCAATGGCCCAATATGGTACCAACAGTAGTTCTACATCTATCCCATATTCAATACGTAGTAAAATTAGTTCAGAATTTAGATATCACGGGCAAGGGTTAGGACGTATGATACCAAAGTTATACATGGATGTCTCACCGACAGAGCAGCCATATGTTGTTCCATCACAGAAGCTAGCTGGAGATGTCCTGAGGAGTTTCAATGGCTTGGTAGTAAATTGCGTAACGCGCCGCGCCAGAACCTGCGATGCCGCCAATACACCAGACTGCCTTCTGCCGGCTCAGTCGGCGCTTAGTCGGCGCTTAAGTCACTGTCATCGCGCTCTTGAAGCTGTGAAACGCAGTTGGCGTCTGAATATTATTGCCATGTTGCTAGTCAACGGCTGATCTTCGCGGCGGCGCAGGTCCTGATGCAGATGGCTACGATCATGGATGTGCGGCAACGACCCCCAATGGATAGTCCGGAATAACTTATTGGCTGTGACCCATTGGTGGTGTAGTCTGAGCAGATTAAACATGCATGTGCACCTTTGTGGGTCCGGGCAGCGGCCCACTTGCAGGGACCCATGGCACAAGCCTCTCGAAAACAAGCTAGAAGGCACCGTTGAGTTCACATGTCCAGTTTTCGACTGGTATCTCGACGGAGTCTAAGATACGCGTTTTGGTTTCTCGCTGTACGTTGATTCAACGAATGCCAAGTCGATGACGACATGAAAGAGTGAATTAAGCAGGTACCGAGCCGTGCGCCAAGAACGACGATCTATTTCAGCGCCGGAAATTGGCCATGTACATCTGAAGTTTATACTAAACAGGAGGAATGCACCCTACAGATGATATTGGATAGTCAGATCAGTAGGCGATTGTCACTGCTCGGCCATGCAAGTTGTTTGTATTCAACTCTCAACAATATGTCTGAATATCTTGGCATGTGGCGCACGGCCAGCATAGACGGTGAATAAGCAACCGGGTATTGACAATGAACCCTAGTCCAAAGCGGCCGCACAGATCTAGGGCATTTCTTACGTCATTTTGCGGGGTGAGCAGAGCGGTCCTCGGCAGCCCTGAGGTCCCTGAAATCTCTTAAGGTGGGGATTGAGTGAATGTCAAGACTTCATCTGTTCGCGAAGTCTTGCAAATTGACCAGTGCACTTGTTTCCTCCATTCAAAGGTACAAAGAGCTCGGAGAAGACATGTGCGATATCGCTGACAAACCACTGTTCGCAATTCTGTGAGCAGTATATGTTCCGCTGATTATCAGATCAACACGGCACGCTGATAAGAGGCACAGGCTTCGTGCTCAGGACGTACACAACAATAATAACAAGATGCCGTGATTGCGAAGTATATAATGGCTAACCATTTTCTTGAATTATCATCAACACTCCCTTCTCTCTTTTATCAACTCTTCACCACTCTCTTAACTCAACGCTCATTATGAAGTACGCTTTCGCCCTTGCTTCTCTCTCCAGCATTGCTCTGGCTGCTCCAAAGCGAGACGCTGCTGGTGTCGTTTCTGTCCCAATTCGACACGCTGAGCTGACTGGCGCCCAGGCTGATGCTATTCGAAAGCGATCTCCATACGATATGCCGCTCCAGAACCAGGTTTTCGCCTACATCGCCACCTTGAACGTCGGAAACCCTCCCCAGGAGTCTGAGGCCCTTGTCGACACCGGTTCTAGCGACTTATGGCTGTACGACACTAGCTCTGGAGAGAAGAATGCTTTTGACCCAAAGAAGTCTTCTTCTTACAAGCTGATCAACCACGGCTTTTCTATCCAGTACGTTTCTGGCGCAGCGTCAGGAGATTTCGGCTCTGACACTTTTGTCTTTGGCGACAACAAGATTGAGAAGCAGCAGTTCGCCACTGTCAAGGAGCCACAGGCTGATATTCAGGTTGGTGTTTTTGGCGTTGGTTACTCTTCCGGCGAGGCTGGTGTCGCCGAGGGCACCACCAAGGAATACTCCAACATTCCAGAGTCTTTGAAGAAGTCAGGCGCTATCGCTAGAAACGCATACTCTCTCTTCTTGGATGACGTTGAGGCCAAGACTGGCTCCATTCTGTTTGGCGGTGTCGACTCTTCCAAGTACTCTGGAAAGCTCGTGACCTTGCCAGTTACCGCCCAGGACGCTCTCGAGGTCGAGTCCACTTTTGCTGGTCAGACCTTCAAGACTGTTCTGGACTCCGGCACTTCCCTTGCCTTCGCTCCTCAGGAAGTTGTGGACGCCATTGGCCAGGCTGTTAAGGCTAAGTCTGATCAGGGTATCTGGTTCATTGACCAGATTCCAGAGGGAACCGCTGATTTCGAGTTTTCCGGCGCAAAAATCTCTGTTCCATACAAGGAGATCTTTGTGAAGTCAACTGACCTCCTAAAAAACGGTGGACCAGCTGAGTACGCTCTAGCCGTGCTGTCAAACGACCAGTCACAGGGATACAACCTGTTTGGTGACGTCATCCTCAGATCCATGTACATCGTCTACGACTTGGACAACAATGAGATCTCCGTTGCTCAGGCTTCCTACAAGTCTGGCGAGTCCAAGGTCGAGGCTATCCCAGCTTCCGGCCCCATCCCAGGTGCCGAGAAGGTTTAACTTACCGAGCTAGCTCACTTGTGGCTACTACATACCCCGAGTTACTATGTACACTCGACATAAGCGATACACTGACAACTTCTAGATTCGACGTCTCTGTAAAGTACGAGGGAAACGTGAGCTCTCATGAGAACTATCTCACATTGTTTGGCTCAGTGAGACGTACTTCATATCTACTTCAACATTGAAGAGCTGAAGGATTCAGGCTCGGGAGCTGAGTAGAGAAAAACAAAGTATCTGGGTTCAGCCTGGAGCTGCACGTTCTGGAACTATTCTCTGATCCACCTGCAGTTTTCGGGCAGCCCAAGTAGGTAGACAGGTGCATATAGATCAGAGGCGATGATTCTCACTAGACTGAGAGTACCACCTATAGTACTGCCAGGGCGATTCGTATCTTAACAATAGGAGATCCGTATCATGAACAGCTCTGGTAGTCACATCACTATCTTAGTGTCCTTAAGTTTTTGATGTCTATGTTATGAGCCCTAAGGGCGCAAGAAGGTGGCAGCAGGTGGCGATATGAGAGGAAGCTTCTCAATGACAGGTGTGATCACACTGTGACGTTCGCTGAATATTTCGCTAAGAGAAATAAGGAACTGAATATACTGAAGGCTGACGTCGGAAATGAAAATCCCGAAGTTATTGTTGCAACCTTACTGTCTGTGACAATATCTCTTGATCTTCAGTAGACATTTCTTCAACCAATTAACTCAATTCTGATTATCAATTTGCTTAACTAAGTACAGGAGAAGCTCCTCCTTATATGCTTCCAGATCATCCTTGATTGCTCCTGTTTTAGACAACAAAGACTGTTGCTAAGTACCAACACTGATCATCATTAACAATGCTTCATCCAAGGGTGACAGCATGCAGTCTGTAACAGTTATGAGGACTGATTGCCCTGGCAGCTATTGACTCACGGGAACTGGCGAATTACGTCCAGTATCAGGCGTGGCCAGAAACGATTGATTTGCAAGAAGGCGACTGAACTGGCAGATATGGCCGGCCTTTACCGCACAAACTATTTGAGAGTGTTAGACTGTCAAAAGTTCATAATTTGCCCCTCAAAATCCTGGATTGATGCTTTGAAATATATGTTATTCTTGGACTGAGTTTGTCTCCCCGCTCTACCATTGGCGGTGACGGCGGTAGTGGAGGTTATAAAGTACAGGTGGATGTGCTCAGATGTTGACTGGACGAATTCCCACTCCTGTGGATGAAACTGTCTCTTCTCTGACGCTACGGAGAACACTGGTCGGACAAGGCTTCATCAGTGCGTGGTGATACTCGAATTATTTTTAAAAGGTACTATTCCCGATGTATATCCCAAGTACACTTTGTAACTCAAACTTTTTGTTTGTTACACCGGCGGTTATTCATATTATTTGTACCCTTACGTCTTTACCAAATTTAAGGTGGATGCAACTACCACTAGTTCAGAGCGCGCGCAAGGCAGCTGTTTATTTTAAGCTGTTGTAGGTTTTCGAAGCATATTTGACAACACATGTCTAATGGCCCTTAACGTTAGATAGTAGTATATGAGGACACAAATACACGCTTCAAGTCTACTGATTTGTTGATGTTTGGAAAATGAGTGTACTCATCACCGTGTCTTGCATACTCATTTATTTCTTAAATGCGTGGCCATTGATCACAACAAAGAATTGTGATTGGCCACAGCCAATGTTAAAGTGTGGAGCAATACACAAGAGTCTTAGGATTGACATCCGCTGAGTTACTTATCCAAGAATGCGGGTTTAGTTATAGTTATACTGAACAAATAAATATCAAGAGTTTAGAAGCTCTAATACTAGTCCAAATTCGACCAAATTTTAGCCCGCCCTGAACCGATTGCAAGACTTCAAGCGTTGACCTCCTGATTGAGAAAGCGGGAGGAAAACTAGGCTTGCATATTGGCTCATGCTCAAACGCCTTTAATTTTATGAAGGATCCAGGATATCCTCTCAGCTTTAGGGGGTGACCGTGAGGTAATTCAAATTACGACTCAGGACGATTAACAGCAGGCATGGCTCAATGTGAACCGTGGATTAGTGTGATAAATAATGGTTAGTTAAAGGTCATGTTAAGCTGGTCGAACTCTTCGTAGGACGGCATCATCATACCCCAATCTTGAAGAATATCTGCGATTTGCGGAAACTCTGGATATTCTGGAATTGAAGAAGCTTGTGGTGGGTATGGAGCGTTACTTTTGGGGTGCCTCGCCTCAACCTCTCCGTTCCCATTCTGTTCGGTTCTCTCAACTTCTAGCTCGGTAGTCTCCATGCCCTGTCCTCCCGCAGTGGTTCGCCGCCACATTCGAAACTCCATGGCAGTATAGATCAAAATACCTGCACCTTGTCTGGTTCTCAGTGTGCACAACTTTGGGCTTAGAGCGTTTGTGGCGTACATTTGCTGGAGTCCCTCGATGAGGGCTGTCCCAAAGATGAACCCATCTGTGGTAGACTGCTGCAACAGGGACAAATACCTGTAGATCTCAGATATGCAGTTGAGCGCACCTTCTTGGTCGATGACAGTTCTATACTTGGACGCAAGTATTCGGTACAACACCACCACTGAAGTAACCAGCATCCATCGAGAGACAAACAGTGGCAATAGCAGGACACGCTGACTGGGTTCTAAGCCATCATCTCTGTCCGCCACAATTCGTCTCATGACCTTCGCAATCTGCAAGCAGCAAATATAGATGGGAACAATGGTTGCCTTCGTGTCGCGTTCCAACGTGTCTGGGAGCAAGAAAAACGCGTGGAATAGTAGCTTGACGTAAAGTGACAACAGCTCGGTAACGTCAGACATCGGGCTAACGTCAGACATGAGCTGAGACATAGAGTCAGTGAAGGACTGATGTATGAGACCTCTTGATTCAGGGATAGCCAGCCCGTAGATCTGTTCTGTGTTGTTGTGAAGTAGGCTCAGGTTCTGCCTAAACACGTTGATAATTTTCGCTTGCTTGAAGACCTCATGTATATGGCGACCATTTTCAGTGGTTGGATCAAGGTTGCATCTGCTCGAATTGGATCCGTCCAAGTAACCCGCCACGTTTACTGTCGAGGGCATACCTTGAGAGGCTGCAATGATATGATTAGTGATAAAACACCCTATCCACGCCAGTGCACGGGCCTCAACATCGGGATCCTTCGCCATACCCGTGGCCCCTGTGGTTATGGCAGTTCCCACCTTTTGATTTGAAGGGAATTTTTCCCTGGGATATGCCGAGTGATGGAGGCCAATCTGCTGTCCCATAAGGAGTGCAGTACCAGAGTTAATCCAACTAGAGTCATCCTGAATCGTTTTTGCTCCAGTGTTCCAATAAGCAAGGAGAGTAAGACTAACGATATGCGACATGGTTTCGCCAGGACTCTTCAACGCTACTCTCGCCAGCATTCGACAGTTAATGTTTTTAACGTGGTTGCTTAGGAGCTCACGCAGTGATATGTCAACAATGGGACAGGCCACAAGACACACGGTCCAGAACAGAAGGCGTTCGTTTGCCGCGAAAAGATTTGAATTGAAAATTGTTGCCGTTGGCGTTATGACAGGAAACGTGCAGTGATAGTACCTCATGTAGGCCTGGTAAAGCTTTGTGAGCTTTTCTTGTGATAAGGTAACTTCATTCACCTTCAATTCACCATCTGGAATCTCAAAAGGAACGTCAAGCGAAACCTCTAGCACTATCTGTGCATGCCTGTCCGGTTCAACTGATGGTTTGGAGATGTGCCAATCAAGGACGGAGGTGACTGCGTAGGCTTGTGCCTGTGCAAGCGATTTGGATGAGTATCCCGTGAAAAAAGCCGCCCCACTTTGCGGACTGGCATCTTCTGACGGAGAGGTCGGCTTGCTGGAAGAGGACTCTGGCTGTCCCGGTGAAGTTTTCATGAGCACCCATCCTGGCTTTGGCTCAGCGTTCAGCTTCGGGTTTGTCGTGCGGTCCAGCTCACACAGCGTTCCCCGACGCTCACAGCGCTTGCAGGGATTCGGAAATCGGCTAATCGCGTCACATTTTTGCTTCATCTTTCGACAAATGACACAGGCTTTGGATGACCGTACTACAGCATTGGGGTACGGATAGGTACCCATCGCGGATCCAGTCATCTTCTTCCCTTGGTCATCGTCCTTGCACTGGACGGGCTCGGGTGATTTCTCCATGTCTTCCGTCACAGTCGTCGACGGCTTCCGATATACGTCGATGCCGGCACACGTAGAGACACCAGTCTAAGATCAAGACCCTCGCGTCAGTTTTGTGAGGTGTTGGAAATATGACGTTGTGAGTCATGTGACCTGAGACGAGGTCATGTGACACAGGTCGAAGTGGCTCGAGGCTATGAGAGCATTCTGGAAGGATGAAGAAGAATTGCCACCGCCACCCAGAACGAATATAAATAGGGCTCGGAAAGCCCTTAGTTATGTGTGTATCAATAATTGAGATTTGCGAATATAAGTTACAAGAACAACAACCTATCTAAGAACAGTCATGAGTGAAATCACTGATGGTATTGGGAGCGGAGCCGCACCCCATGGATCACAAATTCTACATGAGGGGTCTGATTACTAAGCGCGGCTTTGGGACCAATTACTGGACAACTGGCAAGACACCATACACTGCACTGCCTGCATGTGGTTGCGTATGCTTGACCAACAGCACAGCAGTGAGCCTACCAGCGAGAAAGGCTTGCTACTCACCCTGCCGTGATGCCGCCAGGCCCCTTCAGCAATCTGCCGAGCGGTACAACGGGCTGAAGAACCAGGACATTTGATCTCAACGAGAGTATCCATAATACACCTTTGGAATTGACAGTTGCTGGTACTATGATCAGAGGAGAAGAGAGTGTGACAGTAATTGATAGTATTGGTTGTGTACAGACTCATAACTGACAATGCAGGTCGAAGAAGAATCTTACTTCTAACTTCTAAAGGGTGAGATCTATCGGTATACAGCCCTGAGTCTTAGACCGCATTCGATCAAATTGACCAACAGCACAACGCCACTGATGATCTTCGAGGCCAAAGATGAGATGAGATATGTCATTTTGCTTTTGGCGCCGCGTGCAAATGTCCCCACAACGACATGCTAAAGAGTCCGCGTAGCGCCAATAGCAGGACTACCACCATTTCGTGAAGCAGCTGTGCCGCTAGTGTCTTGAAGAAGAAGCAGGTATACTGCAAGTTGACCTAGGGTCTCCACTACGTGGGATCAAGGTCGGTAAGTAAACAATTTTCGCCTGATATTATAGGTTTCCCATTTCTGACTATTCATTCTATATTCATAGTTTGACCATCCCCAATCATCCCCGATCGCAAGTTGCTTACCGTATAAGCTTACTCTCAATCAGCTATGCCTCTAATCAGCTGAATCAAGCTCCAAACTAGCATGTGGGTCACTAATTTGAGCTTACTAATTACGTCGTAAAAGTCCCTGTTGTCCGCATCGCGAGGTTTCTGCTACTGGGATGGTGAAAGTTAAAGGTTGTATTGTACGATGGCCTCCCCCCAGAGAGAAATGGAATTTGGAACACATCTTACAACCCCAGAACCGACCCTCGCCAGCGCTGGTTAATGTGTTCTTCCGAACACACAGATACCCAATACTACTTCGTGAACTTGAGCAAGCCATAACGAGTTGCATGTACACCAAAAATTAAGCAACAAAGGAAGCCGTCGGTATTGCCTGTAGAAACTATAAACCGCTAATGAATCACATTATTCTCAGACAGTGTCTATAACATCAATTTATATTTCATTCCTTGTTGTTTATTACGTTTCTAAGCAAGATCGGAGACATACTTATGTAGAATGTTGTAAATGATAAGGGCAAGCTGTCGGGAATACTCTATGATCAGAAGCGCTGAGCGCTCTTCCTCGATTTATTATTAGATCTCCATACCTTGAGATGTGGCAATCACTCTCTCAGTGACATTATCTCAATATCCTGTGCCATTTCTAGACCACGAGCCACCACTAGAGTTCTTAAAAAAGAGCAGCGGTCCACACATCTGTTTAAGGATGAGTGATGATGGAGACTCTTATCATCAGCATTCTCCCAACGCAACACAGCATATAAACTTACCCAACCACCAAATAAACATGTATATGTGAACATCTGTCTTCATGCCAACGAGACTCTTAAATTCTTTCAAGAAAGGCTACATTGTTGAACACTTATCGAACAGCGCATTCTCCTCCTTCCGCGAGATAATACTGACATTCTGCGGGACGCCTCTGAAATATAAATCTAAATCTAACTATCATTTGGTCAATAATAAGACTTCCACTTACTACTCGGAGCCATTATCTCAACGGTACGAGTAAGAAAACTTTGGACCAGTAGTTCTAATGCATTTGCCGTCCAACATCTATAGCTAGTTCAGCAGGGGTGAGCCCTTTATTATTCCTATAATTTGGACGGGGCATGATTTCAGGGCATAATTTCGAAACAATACGCACTCACCAGCTAACTTGATGGGACCTTGCTCATTATGTTTCCTCCAGCACCTATGCATAATAAGTACTGTGACAGCAAACAGCAATCATAGGGGCGTATACTGGCACAACCAAAATTAAATCATCACAATTAATAGGACGAAACACGCCAAAAGGTCCAGCGAATCTTGTTACCCAGAACACATTTGAGCGATACACATTTCAGTGAGACTGTGTGCTGTCACCTTTAGACGAATACTTACTCATGATGATCAGTCTGGGTGCCTGACAGTTGTTCAACAACCACGAGACCTTTGGTGTCTCGAACGAGTACGATTAAATGATCTCATCCAACAAAGAATAGAAAGAGCTGTGAACCTTGTCAGTCCGAAAGTTTTTATCATAATTCATAGTGAAGGTTTATTGGTTTAACAACTCACTAAATGCACAATATGTGAGAAGATCCCGAGATATTCGATCAACGTGAGCGAATACAACAGTCTCTAATGCTTCGATCAGTGCAGACTGTTCCGTTTCTTCAAGATAATAAATGAATTCTACGCACGATCTGTGCCCGTAATTTCGAAAGCACCCAAGCGCCAATACAGAACAAGTAGAATAAATCTTCCCAATTCTAGGAAAACTCTTCACGCCTACCCGCAGCCAATGTAACATGTCACCATAATCAAATGATAAAGAGGATAGATGTAAGCTTGCTTCCTGATATGTTCTGATGTCCTATTAGTTAACCTGGTGATGTCGTTCACTTTGTTCCGATTTTATTTGCTAGTTTGCTAGGGAATTACAGCACTATATTTGGAGTCTTGCTTGGGAATACATTTGTGACGCACTGTGCGCTACAGACTGTGCACTGTCAACCGCTGGACGAAACCATGCTGGTGATCTGCGTCTCTTGTTATTCTAAATTTTTTGAGACAATATATTAAGGGTTCAATTGGTCTAAGAGATATGTCAGACTTTCCAGATAGTGCACAGAGAGAGTGACTGCAGGAACATCCATCTCGTATTATTTAGCTATAACCAATAACCTCTTTCTTTCCAAAGATCACTATAACTTTCGTTGGCTAAAAAACGTGGATTTGCAGCATTAACATATCCGTTGATATGCAAAAATTCCTACAAATCGATCTTCTGTGCACTGTTAGTTAAGCATCAGCTTCAAACCTCTACTAAGCAGATGAAATTATGACTCTCAACGCAGTGCGATGAATTAAATATCATGATTGTGCCTACATCTGTTTGTGCCTACATCTGCACTGGGGGTCAGCTGAAATGACAATGAGTAATAGGATAGCCTTCTAATCATAAATTCACTTGCTGTCTCCGTGATATATGTTGTGGGGCCTGTTGTTACAAGTAATGGATATGATGAGGAGTAGCAGCTGCCCCAGGCATATACACGTGTTACACCAGTCTCCACTGGGAGTGATTATAGTGAATTGTTAGTGTTGACAATTCTAATGTGTCATTCAAAGAGTAGTTGATTTCATGGAGAATTTAAATGATCTTGATGGAGGTGCTGTTCCTTATTATGGAACCTAACTGTTTGTGACAATAATATCTCTTGATCTTCAGTAGACATTTCTTCAACCAGTTAATTCAATATATATTCTTATAATCAATCAATTAATTAAGTGCAAGAGAACCCAGTCTTTATATGTCACCAGATCATACCTGATTGCTCCTCGTTGCTAATTTTGGAAGATGTTCAAGTATTACCGCTGAACATCATTATCAAGGCTTCATGCAATGGTGACACAGCATAGTCTGCAACACATTAACATGTTCAGGTAAGCTCGGTGTGAAATACGAAGAGTACCCGAGTCCTATGCATCGAATCGATGATGAGGTATAGGGCCAGACTTTAGGAATAGCTTATACAATGGTTATAAGATGGAGTGGGCCGTAGCTTGGATTCTCTTTATTTGTCGCAGTGGGCCGTAACTCAGTTTCTATTTATTTGTCAACCTAGACATTCGATCGTCTCAAGTAATATTGTTGCTCACCACAGCAAAATGCACTTTTAATACAGAACTCGCCTGGTAACTTTAAGGGTTAAGATCGGCATGAGTGTCTTCCGGGTAGCAAGCGCGAATCTCCTGTAACAAAAGGATGGAGAGTGATGTTAGGTGCTGTACTCCTTGTTAGTCTTCATGTGAGACAATCCTCAGTTATTGGCACAAAGAGAGAGATGATTGCAGCAGCTCCCAATAACTGAGATTATAAATTAGATTTTCTGACTGGTTTTTTCGCGACTTTGATTATGCGGGCATTGTTGCAGATCTCGTATTTGTTACAGCGTTACATTTATTCTTGTTGCAGTTGCCGTCATACTTGTCATCAAGCCAAAGATCATGTGTAGACTGGTCAACATACTGGAGGTAACTTGGCTTAGTTCGTCAATATCTGTTACAGACCGCATGCTGTCACCATTGGACGAAGCCTTGTTAATGATGATCAGCGTTGGTACTTGAACATCTTCCAGAATTAGCAACATTCTTTGTTGTCTGAAACAGGAGCAATCAAGGATGATCTGGAAACATATAAGGAGGAGACAATATCTCTTGATCTTCAGTAGACATTTCTTCAACCAATTAATTCAATTCTGATTATCAATCAATCAACTAAGTATAGGAGAAGCCTAGCGCGCTCAAAGCATCGAGTGCGCGACGACCGTGTAGTGTTGGAATAATGTGCAAAGCTCCAACAACCTATGAAAGCTTTCTCATTTATAGTCAGGGCGCGAAGGACCAATCGGGTAGTCGGCCAACTCATACTCCAACATATAGAAACTTATCAGAAAATGTTCCAACAACTGTTATCGAGCACAACCACTAGATAGAGCCTTCTGTTGTACTAATCCTGCGTTAGTACTGTAAACTAATGTAAGAAGACCAACCTCCCAAACACCAAAGACTCGTGAAGCAAGGTCTGATAAGACACTTGTAAGCGACTAATCAAGCGGGTAATGGCTTCCCCATGTTCTCTAGTACGCTAGTGGCGAGTCCAGCTCCATCACAACACAGAAATAGAGAAGTGAGAATAGCGCCTCAATACACAAAACAAAACTGGGTCTGCTTCATGTTAGTTTTACATAAAACGATAATTGATCATTTCTTTTACTTTACTTGTAAACGATGTGTTAAATAATGTGATCAGGAACAGGTCAGCGTGAAAACTCTGAAAAAGGGTGCTGGGCGCACTTAGTCACCAGCCAAATCTTGATTAGGCATCAAAATCCAACGCCAAAGTCTTCATCCTGGTATGATAAAGTGTGCTACGAGCTCCAATCCAACTTCAAATTGAGTGTTACAAAATCTTACTCAACTAAAACGTCTGGAAACAATCAAGAGTATTGTCTCCTGTTCTTATGCTCAATAACATTCAGATATATTATTTGAGGCGCGCGGTGCGTTGGGATAAACATGAACAAGCCAAGCTTCGATTTATTTCGTCAATGTTAGCTATTACAACTTACTAGTTCCATACTGAGTGTTGTGAGCTTTTTTTTTTTTGGATCTGGGTATTACATTATTAGATAAGCTATTTATTAAATTAATCATATATCATTTGGTGGCCGAGGAAACCAATTTTTGGAAAAACCTCGTTAAGCCGGGTAAACAAGATGTTCAAAAATGTGAGCATTAGTCGGAACCTTCCGTGTAACAATTTATCTGGGGATCTCGTTACTCACGCAGATATTGTTGCAACCGATCATCCAAATCCCAACCTTGGATCTTCACTGGACTGTTTTCACAGAACGTGAGTCATCTTGCGAATGACATAGAGAGTGTAGCAAATTGGGGCTCCATCACCGAAGGCCAGCTCTAATTCCGAGAAGATTATATAGCCCTCTGGTTCCACTGATCGACTGAACAGGCTGACGGTCTCAGCGGGCCCTCCTAGGGTTCTGATCAGGCTGATGACATGCTGGAGTATATATCAAAGCACACTAATATGTAACTCCATCAGTGGGCTAAGGTCTCCTTTATTCTTGCACTCAGTTCGCAGTGATATTGAAAATGGCATGATAGTGTTAGTGAATCGATTACCAACACGGTACATACATTGTTCGAATACGGATTGCAGGAGCTTTATCGATGGTCAAAGTACGCTTATCAGATTAGTTTAGCCATTAGTTTGTACAAAAAAGGGAAACGTAGATGTACAACAATCAGCTATCTGCCATTCTAAAGATCTCGGTGGGACAGCGATTGAGTGAGAAATCTGAGCTTGCTGGCTTGTCTTGATCGAAAGATGTTTCTGATTGCGATTAGTCCACTCGATGCAGAGATACTAAGCACATCAATGTGCGCTAGAGACCATGTTGGTATGTGATTAGATCGATTGGACAACTTCCCGACTACTTCTGATAAGTAAGCTCCATAACAGTCCATCAGAACTCAATTGGGCCGCCGCGTCATGCTATCTATGCTCGTCTCGTATGCGGGGGACGCACTCATTTCGATCTGGCCAAATGGGCTGCATCAGTAACGTCAATCAAAGCGCAGGCTGAAACATTCGTTCTATGGGAAAGTTTGCATTTTATGATCATCGTGCGCGTTTTGGTTCGTTACCTGAAGTTTGGTAAAATTGTTGTGCTTATCTATGCAAGACCCTGCATTTGATTCTCAGCGCGATCGCTGATGGGCAACAGGAATTGCTTATTATAAGGATATAAAAGTACAGCAATGACTGAGCTCTCACCCATTCGATCTCCCATATCTGGAACTACCAACATGACTCGAGACCCTAACTTGACGTGGCAAAAGAACGAGCATGGCCAGTATGTCCGTGGTATGGCGCCTTCGGATAGCTTCTTTCACTCAGATGCAAAACGAGGTGGAGCAGCCTGGCCAGTGGCGACTTCCATCAAGCTGGATTTCCCATGGACCCTAGACGAGTTTCTTGAGAGACTGAAGACTGCTTGGATGATAATGGCGTTTGAGTATCCTCACCTTCTCTCCGAAGCATCGGCGAAGAACAGTCTGTACATATTTTCTCCCTTCACTACTAAGGAGCAATACGAGTGCTGGGCGGAGGAGACTTTCGTTTTAGACTTGGAGACTGAGAACGTTCAGAGGTGGTATACATCTTTCGATGCGATTCCACAGTTTGGTTTGAGATACTTTGCCAAATCCAATCAGATTGTGCTGGTTATTCCGCACGATAAAATTGATGGGCTCAGTTCCTTGATGTTTTTCGATAGGCTGCTCACTTTTCTACACGACAACAGTTCATTGCCAGTTCCTTCGCAGCACGAGACCGGCCGAGTCAAGGGTCACCAGGATATCGCCTCTAAGCTCCCCGCGTGCATCGAAGATTTCTTGCTTGAAGGAGCGGGCGTGAATGAGGGTCACGGACTATTAATGATGAACGCAGTGGGCGAGTTTCATAAGCACGCGCCCCTTGTTGTTGATCCCCTCGTTCCCGGGGAATCAAGCAAGCAGGGCAACACAGTTTTGACCTTTTCCGAGGCGGAGACACAGGATATCATTGCAACTGCCAAATGCCAGGGCGTCACTGTCACTTCTTACTACTACTCCAAAATGCTCAAAGTACTTGCCAAGCAAGAAATCAATGCCGGAAAGCAGTTCTGCGCAGTGGGCGGAGCGTGTTCTTTGCGGCCAGTGCTCCCTGCGAAAGCTGCTGACACACCCTTTGCCTGCTACAGCTTTGGCTGGCCATTCATTGTGGACGTGACAAGGAGCGATAGTGAACTGGCCAAGGACATCAACGATAAGCTCATTCATCAAAAAGTTCACTTCAGAGACGGTAAGCCGTTGAACGGACTCGACCCGCGACCAGCCGTCACTGTACTGACAGCAGCTCTCGCCAAAGAAATCAATAACAGCGGCATGCCAAAACCGCCCGGGCTAAGCAGTTTTGGAATCGCTGACAAGTACTTGAAGACCAGATACGGGCCTGTCACTGTTAGTGAGTACTGGATTGGAGTCGACATGAACGATTCCCATTCCACGACGCTTCTGTACACCTTCAACAAGCGGCTGAATGCCTCTGTGTGTTACAATCAAAAGTTCATTTCTATTGAAACCGCTGAGAAGATGGTTCAAGAGCTGAGAAATTCAATCCTGAACGATATTGCGAAAAATTGATCACCAACTTTGTAGAATGTAAGTAGCCTCGCATAAGACTTTCTCCAAATCCAGAACAATGCCTCTGAACACCCCTACTGTTACACTAAATCAAGCTAGCTGTACCTCTGTGTTAGAATCGAGACATGCCGGTCGCCGCACGAGTTTCCTTTAGGCCTGTAGCACGATCGCAGGGATGATCTGCTCCATGCCACTTACGTAAGAAGTACTAGTAACAAGAAGCCGGTGATATACTCGATCGATCGCAAGCCCATCGACAATAACGCAAGGAAATGACCGGACACCCCAACTTGTCATGGCAGGAGAACGAACTCGGGCAATACGTTCGTAGGATGAGCCCTTTGGAGAGGCTGTTCTATAAGAACGAAGAGGTCACGCCAGTAGTCTTTGCAGTCACTTTGAAGTTTCCATGGGCACTCGATGAGTTTCTCAAACGATTGAAGAATGCCTGGATGAGAATTGCCTTTGAGTATCCTCAGATCTACTCTCACGCTTCCATCCAAGACAGGACCTTCACACTTTCTCCGTTTTCCACCAAGGATGAGTTTGATAAGTGAGCCACGAAGACCGTTGTTTTGGATACAGAGAGTGAAGATGCTCAACAGTGGTTCACGTCACTCGAATCCATTCCGCGATGTATCTTGCAGTACTTTGCGAAGTCTAAGCAGGTTATGGTGATAATACCACACGACAGAGTTGACGGACCTGGTTCCTGGATATTCTTTGACAAGTTGCTCACGTTTGTGGAAGAAAATAGCTCCTTGCCTATTCTCTCCGCTCACGGGCAGGCCCCGAAGCTGCCTCCATCTATTGAAGAGGTCATTCTCAAAGAAACGAGTGTTCAAGAAGGTCACGGAATGTCACTTATGAATGCACTGCAAGAGCTCGGACAGTGCTCACCGACCATTATCGACCCACTGACCCCTGGAGACTCTAACAGGCAGGGAAACACGACCCTCGGATTTTCTGAGGAAGAAACGAAAAAGATAATCGCACTGGCAAAGTCTCAAGCTGTCTCTGTCACAGCTTACTACTATTCCAAATTTCTCAAGATGCTTTCCAAGTTTGAGATCAATGCCGGAAAGCAATTTTATGGCTCGCTCTGCGTCTGTTCATTGCGACCAGCCATGCCAGCAGCGCAAGCCGAGTATCCATTTGCTTACTACTCCTTCTTTTGGCCATTTGTTGCGGACGTGATCATGGATGATCGAGAGCTTGCGAGACAGGTCAATGAAAAGTTCGTTCACCAAAAAGAACACTACAGAGATGGAAAGGCTCTGGACGGTCTCAATCCGATGCCAGCAACCACCTTGCTGGCCGACGCAGTCAGTGCGGTGATTAACGCTCAAGACAGGACCGTGCCAAAGCCCCCCGGTATCAGCAGTCTCGGTATTGCAGAGAAGTATATGAAGACTATCTACGGGTCTTTGGCTGTTAGTGACTACTGGATCGCAGCGGAAACAACTGAGTCGTTCTCCATGACTTTCATCTTCACTATCAACGGCCGTTTGCAGGCTTCTATGTGCTACAACCGAAAATACATCTCTGCTGAGCTAGCCGACAAAGAGGTAAGGGATCTCAAGGAGGCTGTTTTGAAGGATATTGAGACACTCTAGGTGGGGTGAAATCAACCGGGCGGGTTATAATTAGCCAGCAACAGCAAGAGTCAAGGTTCCATGTACCGGTGTTGAAGATTTATGTCGCGCTTTATTGCTGCCAGAATTCACAGCTAGAGAGACATAGCATTCCAAGTAACTAGCTTCTGCGAAAGGATCCAATACACAAAGATGACCTTGTGAAGTTTGACCACTTAAAATTGTATATCTGATAAGTTATGCCATGGCCGGTCGTCCAATTTTGAACATTCGAGGTTTTTGTGCGGTTATCGTCTCAGACGTAGTCTGTCTTTTCTGAGACGTTATTACTACCAAGCAACACTAAATACAGTGACAGCACTGCGAAAACCGGCCCACCTTTCTGCAGCGCCGTTTACCCCTCGTCGTCCCACCTATATGCAGGTACGTGAAACATATTAACTGGCTGAAACAGAACATAAAAACAAAATCAACTACCTCATAGTTCTCACAGTATTCAAATAATTTATTCACTAGCATCCAGAGAAAGTTCCAGCTTTCATCGTCAGTCGTGATCGCCATATTGTATGACGTACTTTTGTAATTTTGCCCGTGTATCCGGTAGAAGTAAAGATCGTTAGTCGTCAGCCATCGTTGTACAGTCAACGTTGTGCTAATCAATAGTCATTCGGTGCATAGGTACAGGTCCCTGCTCGTTGTCTGGGAACTTGACCTCCTCTGGCTGAATGTTGCCGTGCGAGATGACCTGTCGTAGGCCGGTGCCAAAGTTCAAAATGCAGGTAACAAGCTGGTATATCGTCAGAAGAATCAGTACCAGTGTGAGAACGGCAAAGACCGTCATGGTTTTCCTCGTTGCGATGTACTTCCAAGCCTGGTCTGGCTCGTACATTCTGATGAGCTTGAACAAGAAGTAGGCGGCTCCCAGCACGTACCAAAAGGCCAGAATCACCGAGGTTGCAAACCACTCTTTTCTGACGGCAATGTAGGTCAGAATAAGCACGATAATAGTCATTGGAATGACCAAAATGGTGAGCGTAAACTCCACATCCCTCACATTCAGCACGACAACCAAAAACTGGATAGTGAAACCCAGAAAGAAGAAAAAGTCCAACTTGAGCAGCGTGACAAGTCGAAGGTAAGCTCTGTATCGCTTCTTGAGTCGCACATCAGCACCCACGTACTTGTAGATACTCCAGCCAAACTCTCCATGCAGCTTATAGGCCATGAAGGACATTCCAAACGCTCCTAATCCAATAATGCAGGGTAGACTGACAGCAAAAGCTCGCATCACGGGCCATGAGCTGATGGAGAACTCATTTTTGCTGGAAAGCACCTCGATCGCTGCCTGGATTTGCTGGTACTGAATGCCGGCATAGATGGCCATGGCGAAACTGAGTCCACACAGGCAAAAGATTTGGGTCGTGTTCTTATTCCGCAGGCCTTCAAATGTCAGAGCAATTTGATAAATTTCGCAAAAGATAAATAACGCCAGATACGTTGGAATTGTCTTGCTTTCACTGCTCTTCGTCCCTGTGCCCGTTACCACATGCTGTTCGAATGCGCTGAATATGTATCCTAGAAAAGCCATAACGATAACTCCGATGACGACTGTAGTTGTGAGGTATGGCATGCTCCACCACGAGCCTGGGAACAACGGTAGCTGAAACAGGCTCATTTTGACTGGTGAACGTAGCCTCTAAGTTGACTTTTTCTCTCTAGTTCTGTAGTGTAAGTTCCAGCCTCTGACTCGATCGATCAAATTCCCTCTAAAATCCCTAAAAAGAATCCTCCTATCCTGTTCGATTTCTCGATTCCTAACGCAGTGCTAACAGCCTCTCAGTGCGAAGACGAATGTTGAATGTGGAAAGAGCCGCAAAACTTAGCAGTTCTGAACTGAAATAATAACCTTGTAACCCAACTAATGATACCTGGTGGTACAGCGAACGAACGGAAGACGTTGGGTTTTTATACAGTCACAGGGGCTGGCACTGGGGACGCAGACCCAAACTGAAACAGTCTCCTGCACTGACTAAGCCGTAGACACATACATGACTAAGCGATGACCCGAGACCTGCCTAATGTGGCCCAACATGACTAAGCACACGTGACTTGTGCACGTGACAAGTACTTGCATTTTGATTGTTTTTTAATGCTAAGGTTACTTGTATTTGATACTTGAAGATTACGCGGGCTGCTAAGTGGGATAGACGCAAAAACAGAAGGTTTAGTAGTATCAGTCAACTGAATCAGACACTGGCCCCAAGAATAGCACTTCTAACAATAGTACCGCGCGGAATGGATCGGTCGATGACTTACAGTTCCATGCATCTCGCATAGTAAAGCGCCGTGCGATTACGCGACTTAAAATATTTACTAGCGCGACCCTCGTTGAATTATCTCAATGCTGCTTGACCCGCCAGTCTCGGTGAAGTACGCCGATATGGTATAATATATAATTAGAGCGCGCAAAGTTCATTGATGCAACCTGACATACATCCGACGCATAGCCGAATAGGCCAAAAATGTTTACACTGTTGGCAGCTGATAGACACAGCCTGGGGTATATGGAGGTGGCAGTGGACACGTCACGTGAATTATGTATGTCTCGCCTGTGGCGTGGTGGTGGCTGAGTTCACGATGATTTGTTTGGTTTTCTGAGGAATACGGGCATCAGGGGGTGTCTCGATTGAAACTAAATCTATCATTAGTGTGTCTAGTAGTCTATTCATCAGGCGAGGAGTAAGAGTCATGGGTCATCAAGAGGATGAGAGAATAGCCAGCGTTCTGAAATCGGTGTCTACCAAGCTAAAGATACCATGCTCTCTTGCGACCGACTACTCCTCATCCAAACCCTTTATCCAATCCTTAGTGATATCCAAAAACTCGTGTGGCTTCTCTGAAATGACCCAATGGCCGGCATCTATGTCTCTAAGGGTGAATTTTGGGAAAAACTCTCCCATGACTGGGTATGCATCGTCGGGGACACTAGGTTAGTGCTGAAGAGAGTGATAAGTGAGAACAGAGTCGGTGGCTAGTAAACTTCGTAGTGCTGCTAACTCGTGTGCTTTTTGGAAAGACACTGACAGCCACAGCGGGTAACTGTACCCCTGGTGATCTTACCGCTCACCTGCTCATCTCCGGTGATGCACATTACCTTCCTTCCACTTTCAGTCGCGAATAGCCTCTGACTAGCATCTTTCACCAATTCTGAGTAAAAGAAAGTCTATCACAGCTTCTCATCCAAAGTCATATACTCACTAATGCGACTTTGTTCCCCTGATAAACAAAGTGGGCCCAGAATACCTCGTCTCGGTAGGCAGGAATGGAAAATCAGCCATGTAGTTCAAGTTCTTTGCCAGAATTTCCAATGGAATCCTAAACTTGTAAACTTCTCCGTTCTTTTTCAAGTTCGCCAGCAGAAACTGTTGAATAGGCAGATCCTTTTCCCACTGCTCCATAATCTTGTATCCCTCTTTCGAAGTCTTGACATTGGCAGCATCAATCTGTTTCATTGCCCGCACGTATTTCGAGAACGACGAACTCAACTGGACGTCAGCTGGCGCATTATCAACGGGAATCAAAGCCCCAACCTTCTCTGGACTCCTTAGCGAAACTGCCATTGCTGTCTTTGCTCCCATAGAGTGTCCAATCAGTATAGGCCTCTCCAAGTTGTGATCTTCAATGAACCGCTCCACATCAGCAGCCATGGATGGGTAATCGTGTCTCTCAATATGTGGACTGTCTCCATGGTTTCTCAAGTCCAGGCAAAACACGTTAACGTTCAAGTCCCTGGCTAGGACCTTTGAAACCGTCTTGTTGTTGTTCTTGGATCCAAACAAGCCATGCAGGAACACTATGCTCTTCTCAGTATATTGCTTCGCTGGAAACTTCTCATAGGCAAGCTCCACAGTGGGAATGTCCCGTGAAAGGGCATCCGTCCGATATCCTCTGGCCAGGACTCGAGGGAACCGGATTAAAGTTCGGAGCATTGGTTACTCTGCGCGAGATTAGTCAAGGTATGAAAAGTGGTGGGTAACCGAAGCTGTTGGGAACGGTATAGGATGCGGCGATTGCCCTAAAGGGCCGAGTAGTTGGAATTGAGCAAATTAGATCAATGTGACACTCACCGAGGGGGGCCCTTGGTTTAGGGGTTACTTTTGTATTATACGCGGGCGGTGGTGTAAGTGGTGCACACCGATCGATGAGCTATTTCTGGAGTAAAGCCATGATTCTAGGATGTTCTTTAGTAATTAACTATTGGGGCGTTGATTAATTGATTAAAGGTCTTTGAAAGCGAAATTACCAGAGATCCAGGTGTTGAGCATGGCCAAGGCATTCTCTGGCTGATCATGGGGAACCATATGACCGGCCTCAAACAGCCTCATAAAGGTCAGGTTGTTGCCGTTGGTGACCTCTCCAGCTGCGTTGGACGATACATTCCAGGCTCTCTTCTCTGCAGTGTTGAAGTTGGCAGCTCCAAACCATTCTAAGGACCTCATCCAAGCCTCTTGGCCAAGCCAATTGCACACATAATCCTTGTCTCCAGCGTAGATGAGCACCGGAATGTTATCCTCGAGAACTCTGACAATCTCGTGTTTGTAGTTGGGCTTTATCCAATCACCCTTGCGAGAGAAGGCCATGTTAATTTCAGGGTTGCAGCCCTCAAATCGAAGCCTGTCAGATACTCCCAATGCCTCCTTGACTGAAGGCTGGTTGAGCCAGGCGTCAGCCCACTCTAAGTCGTCGTAGCACATTTCACTCGAACCGCACTTCTTTCGAAGATCGTACTCGTTCCGGCCAGTGTTGGTAACAGGGATAAAGAGCTTGCTGTTGCAAAACAACTGGGCCTGGATACATCTATAAGCGTCTCGAGGGTCGTCATAGCATTGCTTAATGTAATCAGTGCAAATTTTTTGGTTGTTGAGCATGATATTACATTGATGAGGTATCAGAATAGACTCCATTCCGCCTTTTCCACAGGCCATTGGCTGGTAGTAACTGTACTGTGTCAGAGGGTCGACCAAGCCGTTGCCGATAATGATGGAAGCAAGGTCAAATCTTCGCTCTCTATGGGCCAGAATCTCGCTAGCAATCGCGGGAATGTAGTGTCCAGCGTAGGATTCGCCAGAAATGTGAAACATTGAACGCTGGAACTGAGGGAACTTGTCAAACCATTGCTCCAAAAAGCTGTAGACATCCTTAGCAGCAGCCTCAGTAGTGTCCACCAAATTGTCCGAAAAGGAATATCCCACATTCACTGGCTGATCAAGGTAGATAACTGAAGCGTTGTTGTTCCAGGAATAAGGGTTTCGGTGTAGCTTCAGGTTTTTGTCCACGGTTGAAGGGCCGTGCTCAAACATCAATCCTTCCATCGAAGAGCAACCTGGTCCACCGTTCAGCCACAAGATAACGGGGTCCTTCTCGGGATCATTTCGAGACTCGAAAAACCAGTAAAAGAGGTTGTTTCCGGGACTGGCCTCAATGTAGCCTGCGCTTTGTTTGACAGAGTCGACTCCCAACTTGGCCAATGCACTAGGCTCCACTTCCCTGATGAGGGGTTTGCTGACCGAAGTTGGACGAGCATAAGAGAGTCCCAATAGGCAGATGATGGTAGTTGAGATCAGCTTCATGTTGTGTCGAAAGACTTAGGAGGACAGCCTTATATATATTCCTGGCGTACCAAGTGCCTATGAGCACGGCAGGCTGGGCTCGGCGCAAATTGCTCGTACCTATCGTGGGGCTTTTTCGGATAGTATTCTCTCTTAATCTTGCTCGTCTTATTGGATTGTGGGGTCAATTGATGCCTTGCTCAAGTGTAAAATCACTGTTGGCATCGCTATGGCCAATTGGGACGCTTTAATTGAGGCGCCCAACTCAGATCGAGAGGGTCATTGGATCGAGGACAGTTGTTTGTCAAACTTTCATAACCTCCTTCTGATCATATCTAGGCCCTCTAAACACTTGTCAAAATTTACAACTGAATTTTGGGACTTTTCTTCGCATGGGCGCGGTTACCTGGGCGTGACCATCACCAAACGCGAGGGCGCGTCCTCTCCAAGATCACAACCACCGCACCTAAGTATTGATTGAAACTGGAAACGACAACACATCATACCACGGTGGATATATCACGCTGGGCTGACCGATAAACAGCAGGATGATCGCTGAAGCAAATGGAACTGAATGGCGGGCTGAGGATGTCGCCAACAGACTTGACCAGGTGACCCGAGAATCGTTCGAATTTGATGGCCACAAAGAACTCAAAGACCCATTGACAGGCGTCAGTGAAACACAGGAAACATTCCTTGAACGACTGAAGGACAAGCTGACCATAAACTTCAAAGACAGCCCGCCGTTCACGATTCAGAGACTGGAGGAACTCCTGGACAATCCAAAGCAGTGCTATTCTGTGGTTTACAAGTTCCTCAGCGCTGTTGAAAGAGTGCTGAGTGTTGAGACTACAGTGGCGGATTATACGGTCCTGGATATGAAGGAAGAGCAAGAGAAGATCAAGAACAAAGAAGCGGGGCACAAGATTGGTGAAGAAGTCAAGTTGGAACGGATTTCTTGGATTGATAGCGGTGAAATTGACTCTATGAGGCCGCTGGATATTCGAAAGGAGGAGGATGACCGCGAGGATGAGGGTAGAAGGAAGTTGAGGAGGGTGGAAAGCCAGGAGACGCTTGGAGACGAAGTCCATGAGATGATTGAAAACCAACAGACAGAAGCGAACGGGGAGGTTGAGGCCGAGGCCCCTGCATCTGCAGAGGAGAATCCGAATGGTTTTGAGCACACAGAGGAAGAGACGGCGAAAGAAGAGAATGGCAAAGATGATTCTTTGGAAAGCATAGATCTTGCTTCGTGAGGGTCTTAGCCATGGCGCATACTGACTGAATGTAAATTATTTAAAAGAAGGATAACGACACGAGTGAGTAATCAAGCAGCTTCAAGTTGTTACTATGACTGTCATTAGGACTATATACACTCCGGTTTTCCGGATCTAAATGTTAATCTTTTTGCGTGGAAGCTGGTTGAAGTTGAGAACTCGCTCATCGCTCGTTTACTGGTTTCGGAAAAACTCCTCAGCAACCCGCGAAACAACATCATCCTTCTTCTTTGGAGCATCTTGCGGCCTCTCCCACTCCTTTGGAAACTCGTACTTTGGATATAGGCTCTTGTTTCTCCTCAGCTTTGGCTCCACGTGACGGGTGTCCAACGGAACGTCCTCAAACATGTCTCCCTCCTTGCTAGCCTTGATCAAATCTCGAACAATCTCAGCGACGTATCGCTTGTTCTGTGCCTGCTCCTGGAAACGGGAAGATGCAATCTTGACCTCATCGGTCGTAGGGTTATATCGATTTCGGGCCAGTAGTCTTAGCTTGTGTCTTTGCTTGTCATTCAGCTTGAGATCAGAAGTCTTGAAGGTGACCACCACTCGCTTCTCGGCTTCGTGGCCTTCTCCAAGGTAATTTGTGTATTTGAACTTGAGAATTCCTTCCTGTGGCTTGTACTCCGTGGCGTACTTGCTCAGCTGTGGCAGGTCGTAAGCAGAAATTCTGTTGTACTCTCTCTGCTGTCGGTGGAGGTGCAATTGAATGTGACCAAGAGCTGGCAAATCATCGTATTCGAAAGGACTGTCCAAAGAAGGTGGTCCCAGTGCCTGAGCCTCATTTCGCAGCGAATCCAGCTTCTGTTCTGGGGAAAGCTTTTCGAATGGAACCTGACCAACCTTGACATTCTTATACAAGTCTCTGACAGCCTCCTCCGAGACTCCGAGCTCCTGTCCAGCCTTTATCAGTGGCTCGAGGTTCTCGGCCGATTTGTTGTAGTTTTTCTGTTCCATTTGCTTGAAACCCTGCTCAAGGATGTCCATGGCAGACGACCTCAGAGCAACCATGCTCTTGAAGCCTCGAGTGCCGGCAATCACTCTACTCCTCAGCATTTTGATGAGGGTATATGGTTGGTGAAATTTTCGTTGGTACTCGCGCTGGGACATAGGGCAAGGGGAGCCGCATACCATCACCAAATCAGTTCGCGTAATTTTTCATCACCATGATGAAGAGCATAAGAGTCGTTCGACAGGCCCGGTGTTTCTCCGTGGCCGCTGCTCTGAGAAATGTTCCCAAGAAGGCTGTGGAGCCCTCTGTGTACAATGTGGGAGCCAAGTACCTGGTTGATTTGTCCAATACTGCCGACCCCAACGAAGACGCAAAGGAATGGCTCGAGGCGATCAAGGAAGCCCGACAGGAGCTGACAGCCAGCGGAAAGTATGACCCAGCAAGTCTTTTCGCTCCAGAGGGCCAGGAAATTGACCTGCTACAACAGATTTTCGACCACAAAGCCAACGAGAAGTTTGAGGCCAGCCCGGAACAGATCGCTGAGCTACAGAGCCTCAAGGGAAAGCCAATCCCACCGAAAAAAGACGAAACTATGAACTACCTCACAAATCTCATCATGAAGAACGGCATGAAGGCCCGTGCAGAGAAGAAGATGGCACAGGCCCTATATCTAGTCCACCTAAAGACTCGACAAGACCCAGTGGCTCTGGTCAAGGATATCCTCGAGAAGATGGGCCCGCTCGTTGAGCTGAAACGATACACAGACGGTGGTGCCCGGGCAGAAATGCTGCCACTGCCGTTGACAGAAAAGAAGCGAGTTCGACAGGCCTGGAAGTGGATTCTGGAAGCTGCCGAGAAGCGACCAAGCAAGGACTTTTCCGTGCGACTGGCATGCGAGATTCTCAGTGCCAGTGAGGGCAAGTCGCCTGGTTTCGAGAAGAAGGTCCAGCAGCACAAGCTGGCCATGGTTAACCGAGCTTTCGTCAAGTTGCTCCAGAAGTAGACTCGACTAGTGCAACTGTATATATTGAATCAAATTGTCATCATGTGGAAATTCAATTCGTGACTCAGAATTTAATGAAGATTACATAATTTACATAAATAACAAAATAGTCTCAACACTTGACCAGCATCAAACAACCACGCAATTACTGTCGGCTTGCGGTGAGGAGGACGGGGTGCTAAACGGTTCGTCAGACACCGATACATCGCGCTCTTCGTTTTCGATTCAAGCCTCAGACTTTCTCTTTTTCTTTCGCTCTTTCTTGTCCTTCTTCTTCTCCGGGCTCTCCTTTGGCGTAGGAGTAGCTGGAGCTGGAGCAGCGACGCTCTTCTTTCGCTTCTTCTCAGCTGGAGTGGCCTTGACTGGCTTAGCTGGTGGCTCCTCAGAAGAAGACTCAGACTCGGATTCAGAATCAGATTCAGCGGCTGGCTCTGGCTCGGCTCGCTTCTTTGGAGTAGCAGGCTTCTTGGGCGGGCTGGCTGGTAGACCCTTCTTCTTGTTGTAGGCGTCAGTCTCGACTCGGAATGCGTCAAAGTTCTCCTTGTAGGCGGCCTTCCATGGCGCCTTAGCGTCCTCGTCAAGGTCGTTCCATCGCTGAGAGATTTCAGTGGTGATTTCGGAGTTTCCCAGGGGCTCAAGTCCATCTCTTTCCCGCTCCTCCTTGATCAGCTTCCGCGTAGCGTTGGCATACAGGAAGTAAGCAGTCATGGGCCTCTTTGGAGCGTCTGGATCGACTTCCTTCTTGACTCGCTTCTTCTTGCCCTCTGGATGGGGCTCCTCGGATGGCTCAGCAGCATTGATCAAGTCCTTGGCTAGGTTGGCAACGTTGGCAAAGTTGCCGAGAACTGAAGCTGGGATGACGCCTTCTGTTCCGGAAATGGCATTAAAGAAGTCCACAGTAGCGTTGGACGACTCCTGCGCGGCCTTAGCCAGAGTGAAGAGGGACGCGACGAGCTAAGTTAGTTAGATCTCGAGGCAGAACCGCGCCAAGGATACGCTCAGTCGATATTGGCCATCTTGATCGGACCTGGTCTGGTTGATCTAGCCTGCAATCAAGTGAAAATCGGAAATTCAAGACAGTGAAGAAATCAATTGGCTTTTGAAACGCACACAAGCATTCCACAGAGTCAGTTGAATTTTTCATGTTGGTAATGCCAGTTAGACAAAACACAAACACACGCTCTAGACGCGTCAGAAACGCGAGAGATTTAACATCTAGTGCCAAATTCTGCATTGAAATCACTTGCAGTCCGAGCCGACGCGTCAGGACGCGTATTAGTCGTGTTCTTCGCGCCTTTGTCGTGCAATCATGAAGGGCAAGCTCACCAGACTAACAATTCAACCAAATGAACCAGAATGGCTTCATTTAGAGGTCCAAAATTCGGGACAGAACCTCAAGTATTCCACCTTCAACTCCTACTCACCGCATCCTTCTTTGCCTTAATGTTTTCCTGGTCCATTGTTTCTAACCACTGTCCGGGCGTTGTCTAGAGGATCTCGAACGGGGGGAGTAACAAAATTTGCTCCCAGCCACCAAATTTGCACGGCGTTCTGAAATGTACGTCTGACGTATTTTTCAGAACGTTCGTCGTTCTTGGTGACATGGTCTGTGGGTCTGACTTTCTGAGATTGAATTCGCTGAGGTGTATCTTGTTTAGCCGATAAAAATGTATCAGCACCATGCATTGCTTCAGCATTCACACCCCTTGCAGGACATGTACATGGTTTGTTGTCCCAACGATGGTATAGTTGGGTGACGCAAAAAATCTCCCGAGGGTGAATCGAACACCCGATCTCAAGATTACAAGAGTTTGAACAGTTACAGTCTCGCGCCTTAGCCAACTGGGCCATCGGGAGGTGAGCACTGGAAAGGTTGAAAATGTGGTCCTCAAGAGCATGATTTCTGAGGTTAGGGTTCGTCGAAAAGAGATGAAAACGTCACGAACGTGCTTTTTCTTGACTCTAAAAGGCACTTCTGTGTGACTGTAATGATATGAAGGCGATCGAAACATTCTGGGCGGAGTTGTTGTGTGTTGTGTTTTCTGAAGTTCTCGGCTTGTGGGAGCAAGATCAACTCTGTATTATTACATTAAATTCTATGCCATAAAGATTTTCTGAAGTTAACAAGCGTAAACAGTTTCGTATCGGGTGTGAACGTTAGTGACGGACACGGTGTTCCATACGGTGCCCGTGATGAGAGGTCGGGTGCCAGTAGAGGAGCTCGAGCCAGAGCCAGAGCCCGAAGCAGTAGCAGTTAGTTTGCCAGAGTCAGAACCAGTGGAAGAAGGCTTCTGAGAGCTGGTGGCTGAGCCAGTGGCGGTGGCGGAGGGCTTGTCGGAACCAGTGCCAGATGGCTGAGAAGAGCCAGTAGATGGCTTAGCAGAACCCGTAGTCGATGGCTTAGTAACAGAACCAGTGGCAGAACCAGTAGCAGAACCAGTAGCAGGTGGAACCACAGAAGAGCACTCTTCATCGTCAGCAGTGGTAGCGGTCAAGGTTGGGACAGACTTAGTGAAAGTAACTGTGCTGGTGATGAAAACAGAAGTGCAGTCGTCGTCAGTGGTAGTGGCAGCTGGCTTGGAGGTTCCAGTGGTGGTTGGGTAGACAGACTCGCAGTCATCGTCGTCAGTTGGCGAGGCGGTAGCGGAAGTAGCCGGAGCAGCAGTGGTTGGGTAGACAGACTGGCAGTCATCGTCATCAGTCTGAGTAGCAGTGGTCGCTGGGGCTTTGGAGCTAGCGGTGGTCACTGAACCCGTAGTGGTGGGATAGACAGATTCGCAGTCGTCGTCATCAGTTGGCGTGGCCGTGGTAGAAGGAGCCTTGGTAGTGACGGCGGTGGTAGTTGGGTAGACGGATTCACAGTCGTCATCAGTTGGAACTGCAGTAGTTGTGGCTGGAGTTGTGGTTGGGTAGACAGACTCGCAATCATCGTCGTCAGTTGGGGCGGCGGTGGTCACAGGGGCCTTGGCTGTAGTGGTTGGGTAGACAGACTCACAGTCGTCATCATCAGTTGGGCTAGCTGTAGTGGCAGGTGTATTGATTGGGGTAGTGGTAGGGGTGGTGGTGATTGGGGCAGTGATTGGGGTAGTGACTGGGGCAGTAGTCTCACAGTCATCTTCGGTGGTTGTAGCAGCTGGCGTGGTGACTGGAGCGGTCACAGCTGGAGTGGTCTCACAGTCGGTTGGCTCGGTAGATGGAACACTAGAAACTGGAGTAGGAGTGTATCCTGGAGCAGGCTTAGCACCTGGAACTGGTCCGGTTCGCTCAATTTCAAGAACGTCCTCATCATTGGTGTTGTAAACTGGTTCGGCGAAGGAAATTTCCTTGTTGGTCAAGTCAAAGACCGCGTAAACGCTTCGCATAAACATATCACCAAAGTAGTTGACACCGTTAGAAGCAGTATTGGAGAAGACAGTCATGATGTATGGGTGTCCGTTGGTGGTCTCCATGAAGAGTTGGCTTGGAGCGATGGACACTCGAACGCCGTAAAAGTCAAAGTTCAGCCACTTGGTGGGAACAGTGTCAAAGTAGTACAGGCCGTTATCCTCGACAGCGCCGACTTCCTTTGCAATGGCTTCTACAACCGTCTGGGGAACGAAAATGTAAGGCTTGGTCGTGTCGAATACAGCGTCGAACTTCTCTTCGTTAAACGAAGCGGTAGCAGAAATCGCGTCAGCATTGTCACTCATGGGGAACGTCAGCAGAGGGCCAGAGTACTTTGCATCGTCGACACCACCAAACAAAATGCTTCCCTCCTTGGAATCGGCGTGGTTCAAGTACAGAGAGTAAGCATTTCGCTGGGTAACGCCAGAGCTGAAGAGATGGCTGGGAATAGAGTTTTCGTCTCGCCCAACACCAAGGACACCGACATCGTATTCCTCCAGCTGCTCATCGAGAACAGTAAACTTCTGTTCAATGATGTTTGGACCCCATCGGAAAATGTCGTCCATGAACCTACCCTTGACGTTTCCGGTACTCTCGTTCAAGTAGACCGCAGTCCAGGAGTCGTTAGATCTGTAACCAATGCCAGCAGCGGCGTCGCTATAAATCCACAAATTGCTAGAGGCAGTGTCAACCATGGCCTTGACTTCTTGGATAGGGTTGCCAACCTTGAGTGTAGCGACATAGGACGAGAAATCGTTGGTCAGTCCGAGCTCAACCGGGTCAGCTCGCTTGGAAATCTGGGTCTTCTCAAAGGGAACAGAAACATAGCCGGCCAGGACTGTAGTCAGGCCCGCGAAGGCAATTGCGTATCTCATTGTGAGCACGTATTAGTAAAGAATGAGGAATTAAAGAATGACTGAGGATTTGATCTCATAGTACGGTTATATAAATTTGCCAGCGCCAAGGCGCCGTGTGCCGTCAATTGAGTACCAAGCACTTGCCCGATGCCGCACTGCAAAGATCCGCAACGTATTTCCGCATTGGGAGAATCAGATTAGATTTATTGATTTTCCAAATTGGGCAGCGCGTTAGTCGAGGCGCGCTTCTCTACCAAACGGCGCAAAATTGCGGGTCCTTCTTCAATCTAGTGGACCCGAGGCGATGGATGGCACTCACCGGGTTTACCGGACCAACAACGCATCAGCCCAAGTCCTGGTATTGCCAGGCAAGGCATCCACGTGACCTCGCTGAACATGGCCGTCGGAATAAACCCGACGCCGAGACGTATGCAAGTTTATATGCTGTCTCAATCGGTGTTCAAGGCGAGAGCACGTGACTGGTTCAAAGTGTACGTTATTCAAGAGATGCTGACCATAACAGTGATGGATAGGCGAGATTCATGATCACTATTGAGCGAGCAATTGTGCGTATCAATCACTGAGGACAGCTAACCATAAACTGGCTAAGATGGTACGGGTGAGCCAAGCATGGGCCTGCCAAGAGCGTGAGTACGCCTTTCTCCGAGCTCGGGCGTGGAATGGCCATTTCGGGGCGAAATTCGCGTCTGCGGAGAGGCGAGCTCGCTGTTTCTGATCCAGCCAAGGACGCGGGCCGCGTAAACTATACACGATGTACACGTGGCTATGTGAGCATATTGTGAATGACCAGAAACCAAAGCCACGTCAGCCGTGCGCTATGACGATGAAGCTTAGTTGAGAGCTTGCGTGACATGGTCCCACCTAAGCTTCATCCTCTAGTAGAGGTGAGCACAACCAAAAACATTAAAACCAAGTGCGGAAAGTGCCAAAGCGGCCCAAAACTGCAATTACGGTCCAAAATTAGCCCTCCGAATGAGATAAAAATCTTGTCCAAAACCCTCTAGTGGTCCAAGAGTGCCAAAGCGGTCCGAAAATCTCCAAAATGTGGCCCAAAACTTTCCCAAACCTCCCACAGAGGCGGAAAACCGGTCCAAAACTGTCACAATGATCCAAAAACAACCATTGCGGTCCAAAAACTGCCGAAGAGCACCAAAATCCGCAAAAAATCTCCAAAACATTGCGAAACTCCATCAAAATAGGCCCAAAAAGTTCCAAACGTGCGAACAGCCAAAATTCATAGGAACATATTCCAAATGGTCTAAGTGGTAAAGCCACAGCCCTTCATCCTCCGAAAAGACCGCGAAAGTGCACAAACTTCTCTCTGATGGCCAGTCAGTCAAAAAGTTTGTCCACCCACGCGGCACACCTCCGAAGGTTCTCGGAGAGGCTTGTGATGGCTCGCTTACACTGCTCGTAGAGAGACATTGTGCAAGTGTGGGGGACTCCAAGGGAGTAAAGGGCTATGTGAGTGCAGGTTGCTAATGGTTTTCTTACCTTTGAATTGCTCAGATGTAGTAGATTTCTCGATGAGTTGCCAGAAAATGTATTCAGAAGTGTTTGGTGTCTTGCGGATATCCGATAGAATTGACCGGTCGTCGTGGGATTGGGTTGCTTCCGATGTTCTATGTCAGCTAGTGTGTTTGTAATTGTGCACTCACCTTTCAGTACCGATCCGAGTCTCTCCAGTACCGCAAGTCTCATAGTATCCATTTGGCGTTGCTGTGGGTTCCAGGTCCGACATTGTAGTCCGTCTTAATTGATATAGCCTCGGTTAGTTTTCTCTTAGCAAGCTCAGTACTCACCACAAACTTCCAGGAGATCGAGCAGTCTTTCCTCAAATGCTCAAGTATTGAAGACCAAGTGCTGTTTTAGATATCTTGCTTAATTCCACGCCATCATGATCCAATCTCATCACTTCGTCCGGCCTGGCTTGGTACTGTTCCTCCCTCCTCCAACTATCCCGGGCACTTGAGCCCATATGGATTATGTGTCCCGGAAACCCAAATCCCTAGTTTCAGCCAGAGATATTTCCACTTCTAAGTCGTCGACATTCCATTTTCGTCCAGAATCCTCCTGCACCCCATGTCCTGTTCGAATCCGCTCCCAAGTTCCAATCGTTCACTGCTTGAAAGCCAACCTGAAAGTGAAGGCCTCAAACCGCCCAAATCTGCCACAAAGCCCTCACATGCAAGAAATCGTATTCAGTGAACCTGCACTCCAACCCCAGACCTTGCGCAACGTTTAGCAATTGACTTGATTCGAAGGCAGCAACATCTGCGAGCCTGGATTGAGGCAATGTGCGACCGAGCTGCCATCAACCTTCACTTCCAGCGGCCGCCAAACAGCTCATACGAACCTGCTTCTGATTGCAATCCAAAGCACGCCAGTGTACCACCTAGAATCAATTAATCCTAATCGTTAGCGCCAACGGTTAAACCACCAAATCCATAACTTCCGACCCATCATCTGCCCAGTATCTGGCACCCGTAGCAAACAGCCCCTAGATCGTGAACAATCAAAAGTCAGATACCTCGGCCTGTGCTCTTATCAGCTTGTCCTCCATTCTTTGGCTTAAGCGCTGAACCTCAAAGCCCAGCCAACCCGTTCATCCCACCAGTCATGCAACTCAACAGCCCTCAAAAGTGCCCAAGTTTCTCCAACGTACAATATCACTGAGTAGTGACCAGAGCAAGGCATCTTGCCAGTGACCAAGTAGTCTCTACCTTCACCACCGGCCGGCCAACCACATTCAGTTCAGAGAACAGTCGCCTCAGTAGCCTCTTTCGAAACCCTCATTACTAGCCAAGCTTGTCAAGTACTTGCTCGCAACTCTTAACTTCCTCTCATCCACTTCATCACTCGAATTCGTGACTCAAACCTCAACCCAACTTGATCACGGCAGCCAAACAATTCAGTTCAATAAACCTCAGCCCATGACCCCCAGACCCAAGTAAATTTTAGCCCCAGGCCCTAAAATATAGCCCCCAGACCCATTCTAGCTCAGAAGAGCCTGCTTCACATCACAGAAACCTCAACAACGATCTCTGAACATTCAAAAGCAATCAGCTCATAGCTCAATCACGCAAAACTGTTCTTTAGAAAGCCCACACCCATTTCATAGTTCAGCTTGCAAAGCCAAATCAGCCTGCAAATCAGCCCGCCCCGACAAGCATAGTTCGAATTCGTCACCCACAGCATCAGATTATGACCAAAGAATCGATCCCCAGCAGCCATATAGCCCACTAGCCAACTTCCAGGCGCCAGCGGTAATCCACAGCCTCTCAACAGCCCTCAAACCTCAATTAACACATGCAGCTCCCTGATAACCTCTCATCATCTTCCCACAGCTAGCCCTCAGACTCAATTGCACCCTCAGCACAACCAACGCTCACAATGATTACTCTATTCAGCCCACAACACCCAATATATCTCACCCGTTCTGACTCCTCGCTTAAGCCCAATTCCCCTCAGCCCAGCCAACAGTTACCCCACCAGATCACTGCCTCAACACAGACACTAGCCATGCACCAATTCAGTAAGTACGGTCTTCACGTACTCTCACCCCTATCATATATGAACCAAGTCTCAGCATGATAGCGCCCATCCACTCTCACTGTCACCGCAACAGCCTCAACTTCCCTCTTGTCTTCTCAAGCTCACCCCACGCCCACAGTCAACATTCAAACCCCAGCCGCTGCATCATTGAGACCCGTTACAACGGTGCACCGTTGCAGCGTGTCTCATTTGTGTCTCATCCCTCGTCTCATCAAGTTTTCGTCCCACTAAAAAGATGTGTAAGAAGAATGAAGAAAAGCAGAATCCGGGGAATCAGGCCTCCTTTTATACCTTTCCAGAATCGGTGGCAAAAGTGTAATTTTAAAAATTTTCTTGGTTAAATTAGACGTTTTCTAACAGTATACTGGGGTGTTCCCACATTGGGAGTAGTTGGGTGGCAAATAGGTAACTGTATAGTCCCTGCGTCAATCAGCCCATCGCGGGGCAATTGAGTGGGTCAACGTGACTCCATTTCAGTTGGGACGTTTTCGAGGCGGCACCGTTATTACCGTTGTAACGGCGAATAGCCGCGCAGGCGCGAACTAATCCAAGAATCATGTTTCTATGTTCTGAGGTTGCTAAGCAGTGCTGGATTAGAACTTGCAGCGAATTGCATTACTCTGCTGCTTTCTTTGCCTGCTTAGCCTTGTGGCCTGGTGACTCGCGTAACTTGTAGACGTGACGTGCCGTGTTGATGTGCCACGAGACAAGTTGGGCACTTCTTGTAAGGTTTGTACTCATTGCTGTTGTATGCTTGGGAGTTCGATGGGTGGAAATCGTGTACGGATGTCGGCCATGGTCGTAGTCTACCGATGCTGAAGTACATAGAGGAGTTAATCGTCCACCGTCATCGTTGAGAAATTGAGCTGGTCTCACAAAGCTCCCATACCTGTATTGGAGTGCGAATGCAAGCCGTGTAAGCTCGATGTAAATAAATGGTAGAGGGTGGAAATTGGTGATTTACAATTTCATAGTGTCACGTGACATGGCTTTTTTCTGTTCAATTCTACAAGCTAGAGCGGGCCAACCTCGCTGGAAACACTTCAAAATTGCCCAATGAGCTCTAAAGAACAAGAATAAGTACCCAGACAGCTCAAAAAGGGATTTGCGGCGGGCACGGTTCTAAAAATACGAACCACTCGGAAACGATTTCTTGATTTTCAAAAATCAACGGGCGTCTGGTGTAGTTGGTTATCACATTCGCTTAGCATGCGAAAGGTCCCCGGTTCAATTCCGGTGTCGTCCATCTTTTTGCTCGTTGCGAATGCACAGTAAGAGCTTGAAGCATATTGTCGATAACGTGGTCGCCTACCATGTTTCAGTCAAGAACTAGCGAGTTCGTCTAATTTTTGAAACAGCAATTTCTAGCCCAACATTCATATAAAACTTATTGGTCGCTACCGGGCCTAAAAGCGGTAGGCACTTATGAATAGCTGTAAATTAAGCTCAGAGACATTAAGCGTAGATCACCCCTGCTTATCATAGCCGTGCATAAGTTGCAGAATAGGTTGAACTTTGTATAGACGGGCCGGAATAAAGTGGTGAAATTAGTCTTGCCAACAGCACCACCTGTACTCAAGTCTCGATCTATGGACCATTTCTTGTAACATGTTATCTCAGCGCCCTATGTATCATGACATCATGACACGGCAATGCGAGTTCACGAAGTATCCGACGGCCAAGGCTGTTGGCGTGAGTACAAGTACCTCAGAATGGTGACAACCAAAAATAGACTCCTTTGTATCCTAAACCCGAATATCATGGCTACATTCTCCATATTTTCTGCTCAATTTGTGTGGTGAAAGAAAAGTGGTGGAGTACGCGGCGCGCCTGCTGACTTCAGTTCTTGTCAGGGTGCCAATTAAGGAGTCAAGCCATGTTGGGAGCTATTTGAATGATAGCTCTTAGTGGGACCAATAGTAACGATAGAATCAAATATATTGCACACACTAATGTAAAAAGTTATTGAATAATAGATATGCCAGCTCTTTTATAGTCTGCTGGATGACTAATGACTGTGTTTGCCACCGCCACTCGGCTATACGGCCTCGTGTAGCTGGATCACCATGTCTATGGTGATGTCACGTGGATCGCTGGTAGTAAGACAGGCTCACTCCCAACACTCCTCCTCCTGTTGAGCTACTCAGCTCCACAGTGAAGACGCTTGACAACTCCCTGGAGCTCCTCATTGGGAAAACTCTTAGTGAAACTGTCAGCCAACTGATCTTCGGTGTTGACTTCGACCAGTCGGACTTCTTGACCTCGAAGCGCTTCTCTGACGTTCAGAAACTTCTTAGCCAAACCTGGATAGCCACGGTAAGGCTCATCTCCACCCAGTCCGCGGTACAACGACTGATTGTCCTCAAAGATTGGCGTGGGACCGTCCAGGTGATAGTCCAGTTCGTTGAGCAGTAACCGATACCGCATCACCGCAGTACAAGTCAGCTGCAGCGCAATCAACTCACTGTCCATCGTGCTGTTGTTGATCACCTTCTGACGCTTACTCATCCACTGAATAGGCGCCCCGGCGAATGTGATGACCATGCCACTGACTGAGTGTCGGTCCTCATCAGCGACTTGAAAACTGGCATCAGCGTAGGCTACCAGCCTTCTGTGATGGTCACCATCTCGGGTGTATTGCAGAGCGTAGTGTTTTGTGTATCGCACATATCCGAAGAGCTCCAGCGCCAGCTTCCAGTGGTGCAGCAGCGGCTTGTCCAAGTAATGACTAAGTCGTCGTACTGCGTTGCAAATGTCAGGTCGCACCACTGTTGTGAGATAGCGTAGTGATCCAATCAAGCTACGGTACCTCCAATGCTCGTCCGCAGTCAGTGGTCGAGCGTCGTCTGGCTTCGGGTTGTTAAGCTCAGCCGATGGCCGCATAGGAACCCTGCGAGGCATAACACGCTCCAGCTTTAGTCGTATCGCTGTCTTGTCGATGTACTCCTGTCCGCTGACGGTCACTCGTCCGTTCGCTATGTCTTGACGTACTGTCAATCCCAGAAATCGATTGATCTCTGTCGGCTCGTCTGTCTCAAACGCTTCACCAATAGCACATACCACCTCGTTCACTAGACCTCGACGCTGCCCCATGGCATACGTGTCGTCCACATAAACCGCCACAATCACCTGATTCTCCCCAAATCCTCTGGTAAAGATATTAGGGCTGATCTGCGTCTGCTCAAAGCCCAGCTTAGTCAATTCTGCAACATAGGTATCGAACCACTGTCTCGGGCTCTGACGCAAACCATAGAGTGCCTGGTTCACCGAGTAGAGTCTCGGCTGTCCATTCTCTTCATAGTCCTCAGAACCGCGAGGCAGCTTGATATAAATGTCTTTATCAATAGGTGCATTCAGAAAAGCTGTCTTGACGTCAAACGTAACAATATTCATATTCCGAACAGCTGCCAGTCCAAACAAAACCCTCAGGTCATCTCCGCCAACGACAGATGCGTAGATGTTGTCGAAGTCCTTCCCAGGCTTCTGAGTAAAGCCTCTGCAACCAATCTCGCCTTAAACCTGTGGACGTAACCATTCTCTGACTTGACCACGAACACCCACCGTGAATCCACCACAGTTCGTCGATGATCAACTTGCTCCGGTGGAACGTGTTCAAAGACTCCACGCTTCACCTGAGATGTCATCTCAGAATCCATAGCCTCCTGCCAGTACTCAGCCCAGGGCGATGATAGTGCCTCTCGAACTGTGTTAGGCAATCTGACTTCTGCAGTCTTGATACCAAGATCACATGGGGCGATCAAGTTCAGTTGGTTCCTGAAAAATCCTGTTTGCCTGGTTGCTTTCGCATGTTTTCGTTCAGACCTCCTCACTGGCTGTACATCAGCTTTGGCAATCTTGCGCTTAGCACGTCGTAGTCTTTTATCGTCCGACGCCTGACGCTTGCGCTTCAGCTCTGACACCAGTTCGTCCACCGGTTTCACAGGCATGTCAACCGGCTGGTCCTTAATGCGATCCTGCAACTCCTTCATCTCCTCCACCGACAGACTCGGTTGCTCATCCACCGTCGATTCCTCCTCCTGATGAGTTGCCGTGTCAGGCGAGAGCTCCTCCTGATTCGTGGGCTCCTCCTGAGCAGCATCATCGTTGTGCGAGTCGGCTCTCGATTCGTCCTGTTGTGTAGGGGCGGGCCGCATATCCGCTCCCGTGAGTGGCTCAGTGTACCTCAAGCTTCTATAAGTGACCGGCGTTTCTTCGTAGTTTGGGTCATAATAGTAGCCTGTGAAGTGTCTCCAGGCGTGGGCGACATCTTCAGAAACAGGTTTGTACAGTGCCATGTTCTTAAATGTGCGTTCGGGAAACTCGATCTTGACCGCAGTAACCATTCTGGACTTCTCACAGTCATACACTAGCGAGCCCTTCTGAGTTTCAGACTCACCTAGGTAGATGGCTAGATGTCCATGAGGCATAAACGATCCTTGTGGGGGTCGGGTTTCCTTGGGTATGAATGCCACGCAGTCCATTCCAAACGTGCGGAACCGTTCCAGCGATGGGGTCCTGTTGTATAGGGCCTCAAACGCTGTCTTGTGTTCACCAGCGAAGTACCTGAGGTAGGTACGGTTGATGCAGTGAGTAGCCTGCTGCAAAGCATAGACCCATAACTCGCTACGAGCTCGCGATGCTAGCATTTCGCTGCGAACCAAGTCGTTAACATGCCGGATGGCACGCTCCGCCATACCATTCTGCGGATGTGCGTATGGGACGCTCGTTTCATGAATCACTCCCGTATCCTTCAACACCTTATCCAACCTGCTGTTACACAGCTCGCCATTATCCGTCCTCACAAACCTCACCGTCGTACCAAACTGCTTCTCAATGAGTGCCTTGATATTCAGAAACTCATTAGTAGCCTCATCCTTCGTAGCCACCGCTCTCGTCCAAATGTAATGCGTAAACTCGTCTACCACCACAAGATACTGTCGAGATCCTTCGAATCCTTTTGGCGTGGGTCCATGGAGATCAGCATGGAGCCGCTCTCCAGGTTCAGTCGCCGGTCGTGTGGCTGTACCGTACGAAGCATTGACAATCTTCGCTCGGGTGCAATCAACACACGAAAATCTTTTCGCCTTCAAACCTTTCACTAACTCGGGGTCGACCGTTTGGCCATAATATGTTGTGCCTCGTCTGATTGATTCAATGATCTCACCAAAGTTCACATGAGCAATGCTGTGTATATCGTAAATCAGTTGCATCCGATCTAGCACAGTTGTCTCATTGACTGAAGCACCGTTCACTGAGGGCAAAGGTGGCGCCTCATGAGCGGGTGAACTTAGTTGCTTAGTAAAATCGATGAACTCAAACAGAGTACTCGGATCGACTCGTACCGAGAAGTATGTCTTAGACTTCTTATCGGCAATTTCATTCTTCGATTGCTTAAGTGAAACAGACATGTTCGGGCCGTTGATAACCACATCGTATTCTGGGTGGCGTCGCATGAGGTTACCAGAGAGAAACACTCCAGGAATCAATCTGAAAGCCCACACGTCATCAAGTAGCAACTCCCGACCGTTTGCTTCACCAAGCTTGATCGTGCCTTTAAGCCTAGTGTAATAGGTCTTTCCGCCCCATCGGATTTGTAATGCTTCCTCCGGGGGGACGATTTTGGGTCGGCGGTGCCATCGCTTCCAGTGCGGGTTGAGGTGATGAGAGCAGCCCGTATCGAAGAAATTCTCGCTCATTCCGAACTGAATTCCAGCATCTGGGACCTCAAACGAATTGATTTCTGTTACTTCGGCGCATCGCATAGCAGGTTCGTCGTACTCGACCTCATCCTCTTGCGAATAATGCTCAGAAGGCAACCGGACGTTAACAAGATTTACCAGTCCTTTCTCAATCTCGTTGGGCTCTTCCTCACGTTGAATCAAAACCTCATACGCTTCGTCTTCCTGAAAAAGCTGAGACATGCCGTCAAATATGTTGTCAGAGACTCCGGCCGTGTCTGCCCTCGGCAAACCGGCTAAGCACGTAATGTTGCCATTAAACATTCGCTCGGGTGGTGACACATGTGCTGCAGGCTCTGGTGACTTCGGAGTCCATGCAGGTTTGTTGTTTTGCTGGTCACGCTTCACTGGCTCCTTAACTTGCTTGTAGGAGTCATGTGTAACGTCCAGTGGTCCACCGGGGGCATACAAGTTCTTCTTCTTAGCGTAGATCTTGTCCTCCTCGGTCATTTCGTTGTTTAAGTGACGCCGTCTCAACGCCTTGTAAGACATATCACGATGATCTCCTGACTTGGTACCCGGTTGATGGCCGTTGGCTGCTCCTCCTCCTGAGGAAGTAGTGTACCTTAGCTGAGCATCTCGTGAGGAATCAATGGCGATATCACGCAGACTGATCAACTTGTCAACAATGATCGTGTAGTCGAGAGGATTATCCACTCCTTTCCACGGCTTTCCTGCCTTTAGTTTGTTGAGAAATTCGGCGGCGTCGTGTGACAGTCCTCCTGGAAGTACCGTCACTAAACGTTGGAAGCCCAGGTACCAGAAAGTCAAAAGAATACTGTCAGGCTTAGCGTCCTGTTTTGTCATGGTTGCTAATCTGCTCCAGATTTCTGAGACTTGGTCTAATTCCTTGCTCCAGACGTCTCCTTTCCATTCCTTCATCTCAAAGGGATGGAAAAAGTGCTTCATTTGATTGGCTCCTTCGTCAGAGACACTCAAATCAGCTTGTCTTTTGAGAACGCTATAGATCGTCGCGATATCTTTAGCGTCTCCAACTCTCTGTCGAACTTCCTTCGGCAAAGATTTAGTGATTTTCTCCAACACGTCTGTGTTCCGAGACAGCTTCACTGCGCTGTAGTAGTTTCGAAAGTGCCTCTCAATAACTTCCCAATCATGCAACTCATCTGGTGCTTGATGGGCCTCGAACTGTTTAAAGAGAGGGAACTGATTGAACATCTGGTAAATGGCATCATACACAGTTGATATGGTCCAAGCTTCCGAAAGGGTTGTGGCATCCGGCTCAAGACCAGCTCTGATCTTCTCCGCTGCTGTGAGAGGACGATAGGTGTCGTCAATCATCACACACAGGTCTCCTCCTCGCTCTCGAATGCGTCGTTCCAAGTGATCGATCCAGAGAGACTTCGACTTGACCTCCAACCACGAGTGATTGTTCTCCAACTTCGTGAGGCGGTCAATTGAAAGCATCCCAGTAACAGCCTTGTACTCCTGATCAGACGCAGGCGTAGTAAGCACCAGCTTATCAATACCTTGACCAACCATGGCGGCCACGATGGCCTCCCTGTGGCCCTTCAGACCGCAGTTCTCCTTCGTGACAACCCGGAATTGGTTGCTCCGGTACTCAAGACTCTGAGCATCCTTACTCAATGACTTGTCAGACGACATCTTGCACTCAATATCTTATCGCTAATGTGACTCTTAATCTGTTGGGAGCTATTTGAATGATAGCTCTTAGTGGGACCAATAGTAACGATAGAATCAAATATATTGCACACACTAATGTAAAAAGTTATTGAATAATAGATATGCCAGCTCTTTTATAGTCTGCTGGATGACTAATGACTGTGTTTGCCACCGCCACTCGGCTATACGGCCTCGTGTAGCTGGATCACCATGTCTATGGTGATGTCACGTGGATCGCTGGTAGTAAGACAGGCTCACTCCCAACAAGCCAGTGATATTCATACCAACATATGCCACGCTAAGCCGTCAAGGCCATCAATGCCAGTGTCAGTGTCCATGCCACCTATGCCAATGCCCACGATAACATCTAGAGCGTTTCCGGGAAATTAAAAATCATGAAACACTGGGCCGTTTCAGCCACGCGTTTGAATACGGTGGGGTTGATGAGATCTTACCCGAGCTCATCATAGCGAGGCCATAGAAACTCTTGAAGAAATCGTACAGAACGGTTGAAAAGTCTAGAGATCAACAAAATTTGTCCATAACAGGCCTAATATAAGTACCCCACCCAAAGGCAAATGACCCAGTCAGGATAGGGAGGCTTGGCGCCTAGAGAACTCAAACACAGTGATAGCATTTAAGCCACCCATGTCCTCTCGGTCACCAAGCAGGCTGGTCCTCCTACTCTCTTAGCAGTTTGACAATCTCACTCTTTCTAACGCTTTACGAAACTCACAGGCATTCACATCTCGACTAACCGAATTCTGACCAAAGACGACACCATTCACCTGATATTCAGCCGGCACTCTCGTAACTGATCAAACACATTCAAAAATACTCAAAAATTTACCTTTCTTCTTCAACAGCAAGCACTGCACACTTTCAACAATTGAAGCCCATTACCACTATCAAAACCCGCCCCAGAGACTACGATGAACTTCATTATCCTCTCTCTGGCTGCCCAGGCGCTCGCAATCACCGTCAAGCCAGGCTTGTTGTCTATCCCGGTGGTCCAGAAACGCGTCACTGGCGACCAACTCACTCACCTCCAGAAACGAGCCCCAGTCATTGAATCTCTTCAGAATCAGGTATTCGCCTACATTGCCACTCTGGAAATCGGATCCCCGGCTCAGAAAGTAGACACCATGATCGATACGGGGTCTAGCGATTTGTGGGTGTTCACAGCGGATACGGGATTCAAAAACGCCTACACCCCAAAGCAGTCCTCCACTTACAAGTTTTTGAGCTCGGATTTCTCAATTCGGTACGTTTCAGGCGCGGCTCAGGGCGATTTCGTCACCGATGACATCAGTTTTGGCACCGCAGTCGTGTCGGCTCAACAATTTGCAACGGTAAATTCACCGGACGGAACAGGTACTACTGGAATTTTGGGTGTCGGATTCGTCGAGGGAGAATCTGCCGCTGTTCCATATGATAATCTTCCGGCAAGCTTGGTTAAAGAAGGAGCAATCTCCAGAAACGCTTACTCTCTCTATCTAGACAACCTCGAAGCAAAGGCTGGTTCTGTCGTCTTTGGCGGAGTCGACTCCAAGAAATACACTGGAAACTTGTGGACAGTCCCCATCACAGCTCAGAACGCACTGGAGGTTAGTGTTCGAGTCAAAGAACATGAGTTCAAGGCTGTTATCGACAGTGGAACTTCATTGGTTTACCTCCCGCAGGAAGTGGTCGACGGTATTGGTTCTCGCCTCGGCGGAACGAAGGACGCGTCGACTGGTCTTTGGTTCATTGATCAGGTCCCCAAGAAGAAGACTTCATTCAACTTTTCCGGCGCGAGAGTGGCCATTCCAGGCGACCAGATTGTTCTGCCCGCTGAGAATCTCGTCAACGGTGCGGCACCTGCTAAATACGTTATCGCCCTGATGCCAAATACTGAGGCTGCTGGATTCAACTTGCTTGGCGACGTATTTTTGCGTGGAGCATATGTGGTTTATGACCTAGAGAACCGGCAAATTTCGCTTGCTCAGGCAAGTTATTCCAGCGACAGCGACCTGATTGCCATTCCAGCCAGTGGACCAATCCCAGGTTCAACGCCAGCACCAAAGGCCGCGTTGTAGTCGCATGAAATTAGCATACAATACATCGAGGTTGTGTTTAGATCATATATGTTTCAGGTCATCGTGAGGCGCAACGGTCTGCGCGCCCCCACAAACGTAACCAGACATGGCACACCATAATTTCTAACCATATGAGCTCATCTGGTACGGCTTCGCATACAACATGGCCCTGCTGTAGACGCACGCTGATTCGTGAGACTGATATTCTCTTTGCAGAATACGAGGACGTTGTGGCACGACTGGTGGATTGTGGCTGCGAACTAGCGGGTTCTGGAAAGACCGTTATTTGGTGAAATGAAGTGAGGACGGCCAGGCCAGAACACGGTACGTGACGCGATGCGGAATCATTAGGCTTGAAATTGTGTCCAGAAAGCTAGTTATGTGGTAATCAATCCTCATTCTCCGTGGCTTCCTCTTCCGAGCTCAATGGTCCTTCATCCGTCGAGTTGGTCATTGGCGTGGTGTCATTTGTCGACGTGAACTCATCTATGGAAGCAAGCTCCTGGTCAATCCATGAGATCATTGAAGTGTCTTCTGTTTCCGTCGCAGGGTAAAAGTTTCGTGAAGTAAAATCAACCCAGGTCTGCATCGCATAAGGTCCTCCCATCTTGTTGAAAAACTCATAAAGCTTTTCGTATCCCATGTTTGGACAAGCTTTCCAGTACCAAATCCTCTCTCTCTCCTTGACCCACCAATGCCACTGTCCAGATTTTGGGTATCTCAGCATATACTGATTACAATGCAGTTCTTCGGCTCGTTTCTTGATCAATCCACACATGTACGCATGTTGTTTACTCTGAAATGGTTCATGATGAGTCCACTGAACAAAAGCACAGCCACCTCTGGCGCTAGCGTCTTCGTCGCCAGAAATCTCGGTAAGCAGCATCAACACCTCGTCGATTAAGTTCCGCGGTTTATACTGATACAACTGCTCAGTGAAATGGAACAGGCTAGTGCTCGGGGCAATGACTATCTCTAGTGCCTTAGCGTTGTCACACATGGTGATGTGGATGAATTCTAATATCTGGGGTATATATGTTGCGGGTTAGGGTTTGGGAAACCATAATTGGCACTTTAAATTGTGACTAAGATGTCACGGAGAGGCATTAATAATTCTAAATTGTGACTATAATAGTAATAATTAAAGTAAGTTTAAAGTCTAGGATGAGTACGTTGTTACGTACGTTGCGGAAGCTAGACTGAAGGTAGTATCTATTGTCCGCACTAAGGCCTTGTCAGCTTTTGTCGTGTCGTTTGTTGTTGACGGTGTCGAATTCTCCTCTAGCATGGCCAGAGAAAAGGGAAAACCAGTCTGCGATGGTAACGTGAGTCGTGATATATATGGAGCTACGTATACATGAAAACCCTACTATAGCTGCTCCATTATACGGCAATTGAACATAGGCTTGAATATAGCATCGGCCCAAAATCACTAAAATACAGGTCCGCCAGCTCATGACGTCCCCGATTGCTCATCTAATGGGAGTTTGGCCGAGTGGTTAAGGCGCTAGCTTTAGGTTTCGGGACGAACAGTCTTCAAACGGTCGCTAGTCTCGAAAGAGGCGTGAGTTCGAACCTCACAGCTCTCATACTCTTTTGTTTTGCTCTAGAGTGGTTGTGTTTTACGTGCCGGGATTAAGTCCTCCAGCTTCAGGTTGTTCTACGGACGTACTGCGTCGTCTTCTTTTTGTATCTTCATTTTTTTTTGTATCTTATTCCCCATTATCTATGGTGGTTACATATATATATATGGCTTCAGAACATATCAATCGCAGCAAGTTTTGATCGCCCTCGGTGAAGAACTAATGTCTACGACCACATCCTCGAGAAAACACGATTCCCCGTCCGATCAATCATAGTTAAACTCGAGAGAGCCTTATTCAGTACTACAGCGGGAGACCATGTGGGAACAGGAGGTGTTGTAGACTTTTTGCTGAGCGCTGGCCATGCATGTTCAACAGAGTGATCAGAAATGAGTGCCTAACTGTTCGCGTTGTATGCTAATGCTAGCTAATGATACTAATAACATCTGTCGAAAGTCTCGGTCCGTCTATATGATGACTAAGACTTCTGCCTCAATCGGTAAATGGCCACTCCATGGCCGGAGTCCAACGGTCGTCTGCATCGTGCCCTGAGGATCAATTTCGCTCACCAGAGAGCCATGCGTACTGCAACGGGTTGTTGGCAGCAGTTCTCCCAGAGTAACTAGTTGCTGTGCTGTTGTACAGGTAGTTGCCCGGAACCACGGTTCCATTCAGAATTCCATTGGCAGTGTCCCAGCTCAGTCGGTTCTTCCAGGGATCATACACGTTCCATGCCTGACTGAGCTTTGGAGAGAGGCCCAAAGCATTTTCTGCCGAAAAGATGTTTGCAAGTGTCGCATTCAAGGTCAAAGTCCATTGGATTTGCGATATTGAACATGATCAAACCCATTTTATAGAACCGAGATGAGGTGGACAAGGATTTGTCCTTTAGGTCCTTTAAGTTTGTCGTAGAGTCATTTCACTTTGAGTGGTAATGAGCGCAGGCCCAAAGACCTCCAAACTTTGTGATCGTAACTTTTCCCAGAGTTGCGCGCACCAACACGTTTACCGCACTGTGGCTTTCCACCAGCAAATGATTTCTGAACATAGTAGAAGTTGGATTAGTAGTGTAAAGCTGTTGGCAACGACTATGATTTGCCTCAGCCGGATCAGTTCTGACCCTAACTGTAGTCACATATGAAATTCGATCGTCACCAATGTTAATGCTATAGTCTATATATAAGTTATGCAAGCGACAAAGACCGACTAAATGAGGTGCAAAAAGTTCCTTGGCATGGGTGCCTGTTCCCACGGCGGCTGTTCTCGGACCTTTGTCTTTCGTCGGCGGGGGTCTCGGGGCTCCTGGCTAGGGTGAGAGCCATAGGTGTAAGAGTTGTGGGAGCCCTGAGGAGTTCGGTATTCAAAGTAGTCTTGTGGAGTGGATGGGCCGTAGCAATCGTAGTGAGAGGGATACTTGCCGTAAGAGTTGTGGGGAGCGTAGCCATACTGGGAAGACCTTGGGGGCATGGATTTAGAAAGACGCTGCGAGTGGGAATAGGATTGCTGAGAGGTGAGCCGAGGAGGCATTGATCTGTTCTGAACGAGAACGTCGTTAGGAAGCTCAGCAATGGCGTGCTTGAGCTCCTCAATCTCTTTCCAGACTGTTGCCATTTTCTGTCGCCAGCCGGACACGTTCCTCTTGAGCCTGGAGGTTTCTTCCCGGGATAGTAGGCTGTTGTGATGTCCATGTCTTCGTCCGGGGACGACATGGCTCATATAGTACTCGTGGGCCTTTGCCTCCTCGTTCAAGATATACTCCTGATGTTGTTTCTTTGCTTCAAGGGCTTGAATAAGGTCCATAGTGACGTGCGTGTTGGTTGTCGATGGTTCTAGTCGAGCTAATGACGCACTAGTTGTGATCTTGTCGATTTATAGCACTCCCGTATACCCTCATAGTCCAGCTGAAACCGTTAGCTCAGAGCTAGCCCTCATACTAGAAACTCTAGCGTGAGCTAATGTCAAACGTGGTTTAGCGTGGTACTAGTCAAGTGTGTGATCCAACAGCATGGTGAAGTAAACGCCACAGTGTTTTTTTCTGTAACCTGCATGGATATGCATGACGGGTTATTATTAAGGGCGCATGTTCGGTGCAGTTCCACTTTGGGGCGCATGCATGTACCAGTGGTGAGGTTTTCCGAGTTCGCCGTACTAGTGCTTGACATATCATGTGTCAAACTAGTGTTTGATGCCTCAAGTCGGACGACGTATAGGCAAGATGGTAAGATGGCCAAAGTGTCTGTACAACTTCCTGCCAAGCCCAGTGAACCAAGTCAAATAACCCAATCATTATTGCTGTTGAACGTGTATTCGCCAATCACTTACCCATCCTATGATCTTATACACACAATCAACTCATTTGAGGCTCGTGTCAGAAATTGTTTCAGCCAATCAACGCGCTTCTAAACCAGGGCTAGGGTGCCTCAACAAATGCCAGTATTTTACCTGTGCAGTCTAGGAGTGGGATGATTGTCATAGCTGGGTTAGCCTATGCTGACGCGCATTGAACGCGCAAGGGTCTCGGAAATAACGGAGCCAGCTTTCGAGTGTGTTTGATATTTTGTTGTGTCTTGATAATTGACGCAAGTGGCCCACGGATATGCAAGGGTCCACATCCGGGTGCGAACTCGGAGCGTAACTCCATGAAGACAGTGTGAAGAGAGTAACGGTCTGGTGACCGTTGCCATGGAACGAGGTTTGAGGCAAATCCGAGCTAAACTAACTGAACCGAAACACAGAAGCTAAGTTTTGTTAGCACATGCACCTTTATAATATTCAGGAGTTTTTGCAACCAGCCACCCATATGTCGCAGTTTGGTTGTTTCCGCTTGGCTGGGTTCTGGGAAGGAGATGACAATTTCTTGAATTCACAGGGCCGTCTGGTCTTTGAGTTTATTGACATGACTGGGGCCGGAAAGGTGTACTAAGTGTGCCTAGCTTGTGCGCGCGACCCAATTTGAGCATTGAAACCTTGCAAAGAGTTTCACTCCGTTTCTGACCAGTTGATGATCTGATTGAGTGATCAAGTACCTGACAGCGTAGATACTCAGAAATTCATGCTTGAGACCAGCCTAGAGGCCGCGTCGCAGTTCTGGCCAACCACGTCCAGTCTCAGTACTGTTCGTCTGCCTCGTGCACAGCCAATATTTCAGTCCAGGCAGCAAATATTTCACACTTAAATTCCTCCAAGAGCGAGCAACGTGGGGTTACTGCATATATTTTACTCGTTCCCAGTCTGATACGCAGACCGGGCCGGTTTGCCGACTCCAGATCGGTCCACTGCCATATACAGAAATAGTGGAAAATGACGCAAGCCTCGGACCAGCGATGCGGGATACCCGGGGTATCAACAAAGCCGAATTCCAGCCGAAGAAACTCCTACATTGTTTTCCCTCTAAAAAACGCTCCTGTTCATTCTAGGCTACGCCGAGAGGTTGGTGCGGCGCAGACGTGAGGAGACGCGTCGGATGAAGGTAGCATCCGACCCGGAGTCCACTTCCAAAACAGTTTGAGCCAGCCGAGGTAAGCCGCATACCGATGTCAATTCTATGCTAACCACGGTTAAATGAGAGAGAATCCTAGTCACGTGATTTGCATTGCTACCGCGGTACCGACTCGCCGATATACCATAGGTACAGGAGCGTGCAGATGCGGCTCATTACCCCAACTCGATCAAACCATATAAAAAGGATCTCACAAGACCACAAAAGTCAACAAACAACATGCCAAACACATTAGACAAGTCCTACCTGAAGACCAGCATCTACAAGCCAGGCCTCTTCGATGGCAAGGTCGTCTTCTGCACTGGAGGAGCTGGTGATATCTGTCGAGTCCAGGTTGAAGCTTTAGTCCTTCTTGGAGCCAATGCCGCCATTATTGGCCGAAACGTTGAAAAGACTGAGAAGGCTGCTGCTGAAATTGCCTCTTTGCGACCTGGTGCTAAGGTCCTTGGCCTGGGAGCTGTTGACGTTCGAAGCGTGGATAAGTTGGTTGGCGCAGTCAAGACCACCGTGGAGCAGCTTGGGAAGATTGATTTGGTGATTGCTGGAGCTGCTGGCAATTTTTTGGCTGATTTCAACCACCTGTCCACCAATGCTTTCAAGTCTGTTGTTGATATCGACCTTATCGGTTCGTACAACACTGCCAAGGCATGTTTCGAGCAGCTCAAGCAGAACAAAGGTAAGATCCTGTTCGTCAGTGCTACTCTTCACTTCCAGGGAATTCCATTCCAGACCCATGCCTGTGCTGCAAAGGCCGGTGTTGATGCCATCTCGCGAAACCTGGCCGTCGAGCTGGGCCCTCTTGGTATCCGATCCAATGCCATTTACCCAGGATTGATCGCTGGAACTGAAGGTGCCGAAAGACTAGTGCCAAAGGACGTTTTGAAGGCCCAGATAGCTGCCATCCCTGCCCAGCGACTGGGAACAAAGCAGGAAATTGCAGATGCTACAGTGTGGATCTTTTCCCCAGCCGCTGAGTACTTGAACGGTGCTGAGATTGTCGTTGACGGTGCCCAGTGGCACACTTCCTCTCCAGGTAACATCACAAGGTACCCAGATACCTTGATTGCCGCAAACTCTGGTAAGGGAAAGTTGTAGTGGACCATTTAAGCAGGATGCGTAATCTATAGTCAAGAGGTTTAACAGTTGACCCGTGTAGAGTGAAGTCAAGATATAGGCTGTCCAGTATCTACATGACATCGCCGGAACATAGAATCATATGAAACAACCTTTGTCCCTGACGGTCTGAACTCCTAGTCTGTGCTGAAGTATTTGTTCTGTATCTTATTCCCCATTATCTATGGTGGTTACATATACATATATGGCTCCATCTGTGGGTACTACAATGCACACCTTTCGGGTGGCGATCGGTTTGTGGCTGTGATTTGGTCACGTGTGTTGTTGTGATTGCCCTGAGGCGGTTCGTTGTTGCCCGGAGGCGTTTGTGATTGCTTGTTGGAAATTGTGGATTGCAAGAACTGTCCGGTCACCCACCATTTTCCATTAACACCAAGCCACTCTCCCTGCGGCTTCAACCTCAACTCCCAAATCGCGACCATACGCGCCAACCTCACCATCACTTACAGGGCCAATTGCTTCACGGATTAGTTACATCACTCAACATGTCCTCTCGGGGCCGCCAGAACCGACCGGTGGCGCGAGCGGGCCGTTCAGACTCTCCAGATGTGTCTATTGTCAAGAAAATCGCACCGGCCAATGACGATTACTCAAAGCTAGTGGGCACATTGAAGAATCGCAACGAGGAAGAGCTCTCGAAGCTGCAGAAGGAGCTGGAGACAATGATTCTCGGTGTCACGCGTAAAATGACATCATTCAATCACCAGATAATCGCGCTGCAGAAAGTTGAAGAGGATATCGACACAGGATTTGAAAAGAACCCCAAAAGTGAATTCGTCCGGCCACAGACACTCCCCAGCCTGAGTCTATTTGAAGAGGATGGTCTACCGCAGGAAGGAGAGGAGAATTTAAAGAGAAAGTATGGCGTTGCGTCATATCCCTCTACAGATTTGAAGGATATGCTGCCTGGCGAGATTCCCGACCAGGACTTTACAAAGGCCAAGCCGCCGAACCAAGTCCAGTTCGCTACGTTCTCAGCTGCGATAGAGCCTTACTTTCGACCGTTTTGCGAGGAAGATTTGTCGTTTTTGAAGCAAAAAACGGTGGGAACGAACGAGCTCAACTATAACCGATCAGCCGTCATATCGCCATACATTATACCGCCACTCGGGCCGATATATACCGATACGTGGACAGCAGAGGATGGTCCAAACCCCGGGTACTCTGTCCAGCCCGTCACAGTGGAGCACAAGAGCGTGAGTCCCGTGGGCACATCAGAGAGCATTAACGACGACACGCTAGAGACAGAGAAGGTTTCGTGTGGACCTCTAACGGCACGACTACTGTCAGCGCTGCTTCAAGATCCTGAAGAGCCCGACGAGGGTTTGGTCGACCCGAGCTGGAAGATTGGAGCCCTCAAAGCGGATTACAATTCGCTGGAAGACCGAATCAAGCGAGAATTCCGGTACGTTGGTATCCTTGACATGAACCTTCTCAAAAGCGAGCAAAAGAAACAGATTCAATTCAAAAGCGCAAAGAAGCTCGACTCGTTGGACGACGAGCTAGACGTGGATTGGAATATCGGCCAGGAAGACGACGAAATTTGTTTTGAGATGCGTGAACTTCAGAAAAAACTAAAACAAGCCACAAAATTTAACCAGGCAGCAAAGAAGCGGCTACTACCGCTAGTAGAGGAGCACATGGCTTATCAGGAGTACACGCAGATTCTCGAGGATTTAGACAGGCAAGTGGACCAGGCTTATCTCAAGCGAATACGGACAAACCCCAAGGGAAAGAAGAAAAAGTCAACTGGTGGGGCCCCGCCTTTGAGCACAGGAACGCCGGTGGAGAAGCCGGGAATCAAGGCACTGTTGGATAAGAGGCAGCGGTGGATCGACAAGATTGGGCCGGTGTTTCCGGCGCCAGAGGTAATGAAGAGGATTCCGAAGGAGAATATTATGCAGGATTTGAATATGGAAGACGAGGAAGACGAGTTTGAGGAAGATGATGAGATATATCTCGGCTAGCAGTCACAATCGGTGCTTTCACTCACCACCTTCACGACATTGATGTATGTACATATTATTTAAGGCATTGGTGCTCTCGTTGGCTTTGTACTCTTCTCCAGTTCAGTTTCGACTCCAATGAGATGGAATGCTGCTTATTGACATTTGGAGTTAGTTGGACCCTGAAATTCCTTTAGGGCTAAACTCTGTGAATTTGCTGACTAGACTACCATCATTTAAGGCAGCCCACCAAGCAATCAGCGGTTTTCGTGCTATGCTGGCTCATGAAGTCGTTCCTGTAACTTACGCTGCGCTCCGGTTACTCCGGTTACGCTGGTTACGCTGGTTACGTGAGATGTACTATTATGACTGCATTTTATGGACGCTGGCGTCGCTCGACTACCACCTCATCATGCTCATGTCATTTCTAATTCTGTTGTAATCCAGCAGACCCTCGATTGGACCCAAGGCAGCCATGGCGAAATCCTTGTCCCACAGGTACTTCTGGGCCCAGGCCTTGACGTCAGCGACGGTGACGGCGTCGACGCTTCGCTCGACCTCCTGTGGAGTCTGTCGTCGGCCAGTGGTGGCGATCTGTCGGCCAATGTCCTCGGCGACGGCGGTGGTGCCGTCCAGGCTCAGAAGCAGGGAAGCCTTGAGCTGGCTCTTGGCTCGCTCGACCTCGGTGCCGGAAACAGACACGGAGAGTCGGTTCCACTCCTTGAGAGTGAAGTGAACCAGGTCGTCAATCTGCATCTTGTTCTCGGTGGTCAGGTAGATACCCCACAGACCAGTGTCAGAGTAAGAGGTGGAGAAAGACAGGAAAGAGTTGGCGAGGTGGTTCTCGCTAACGATGGCGGAGAGCTTAGATCCCTGGTGGGCAGCAGAGCCCAGGGTTCGGTCCCAGTTACCAATGATGGCCTGAGCGACCAGGGCAGTGTAGTAGTCTGGGGAAGACCAGGAGACACCCTCGACGGCGATGGCGATGTGGGCAACTGGCATGGTGTCGTCTCGGATTCGAACCTCAGAACCAACAAAGGCTGGCTTATCGTGTGGGTTTCGGGAGCCGGCGCCTGGGGTGATGGCGGACTTGGACACTGGCAGGTTAGCAAAGTGCTTCTCGGCGAGAGAGACGAGCTCCTCGTGCTCGACAGCACCAGAACCGACCAGAACCATTCGGTCGGCCTTGTAGTTGTACTTGATGTACGACTGGAGCTCATGCTTGGTGATTTGCTGAATGTTTTCTCGTGGTCCAAGGATAGTTCGGCCCAGTGGCTGGCCCTGGAAGGCAACAGCGTGAAGGTGGTCAAAGACAACCTCCTCGTGCATCTTTTCAACCTCCTCAGACTCTCGAATGATAACGTCTCGCTCTCGCTCAATGGCACCCTCGTCCAGCTTGGAGTGCTGCAGAATATCGGAAAGAATGTCAACAGCCTTTGGAACATCAGCCTTTAGAGACTTGGCAGAGTAGACAGTGGACTCTCGAGAAGTGTAGGCGTTGAGGTGTCCACCCATGTTCTCAATCTCCAGCTCAAGCTGCTGTTGGGTTCGTCGCTCGGTACCCTTGAAGGCCAGATGCTCCAGGAAGTGAGCAGTTCCGTTGTTGTACTCGTGCTCGGCTCGCGATCCGGCATCGATCCACACGGCCACAGTGGCGGTCTGAGCCAATGGAGAGGTCTCCGAGGCAACAGTCAGACCATTGGGCAGGGTGGTGGTCTTCGTCTTGGGGTACGGGATAGTGGTTGAGGTCTGCAGGCCTCGAAGTCCAACTCGGGCTCGTGGAACCAATCGTGAAACCCGCGACAGCATTTTGTGGTACGAGAAGTTTACAGTCGGAAGGTTAGTTGGGAGATTTTTTCATCAGACACAACGCAAGTGTTGTGATTGGTTGAGTGTGGAGTGGTGGGTGACAAGCCTTATCGAGTGCGGCGGCGCGCTCACCTAGGAATTACCATGTAAGGTGAACAAAGTCTAGAATGAATATCAATGCCAGAGGAGCGCACTGATTCACAACAGTTGAATTCAGGCTCGCCTAGTTGCGCTACCGACTCGCCGATATCTAGCACGTGCACTGCTCACACACGTGACAACTCGAAATGATGATTTGAACCGACTGGACCTTCCATAGTTGCTTCAAGTCGACGAAACATAGTCCGCTTGGCATTCGCTTATCTGATGGAGACGCCGAAATGTTCAGTCTTACGTCAGAAACGATACTCTGCGAGGGCCACTTCCCTTGCTGTGAAGCCACCTATAATTGAGCTCTTATCGATGAAATGAGCCCAACTCAGTCTCGAGCTCACAGATTGTGGACCCGAGCGCCTGCCTTTCTCAAAGCGGAAGCAAAACTGTCACACGCGACACCACTCAGATCTTGCATGTGATGGCTGATAACCTTTCCACTAAGAATTACACTACAGCCGATATTAATACCGGCTTTCGTCATGAATACAGAGAACTATAATGCTGTTTTTTCGGCCTTGTTCATACAACCTTCGCCCAACATGCCAAACGGAGTAATCCAGTGGACAAGATTGAAATCAGTGGACCAATGAACAACTATGGTGATCCAGTTGCCACTCAAACTCTAGCGAGCACATTCTTCGGCAGCACTTAAGACTCGCCCTTTACGGCACAATTCTCACCCCCGGATCAGAGCTTTACCCATGTGTCTTTCAATGCCAGTGCTTGTGGCGACCAAAACGACCTCGCTCACATTCTCATTGGCGGTGCTGAGAATTGGCGTTCTTCAACTGCTGAGCCTGGCGGTGTCAGCAGCCACTTGGTCCTTCAGAAAGGGCGTCTCTAAATACAAGGCTTTGTTTGCAGAGAACCAGGAAATGGTGATTCTGTTGAACAATGAGCTCACGAGCACTGCCTTCGCAATCAATTTCGAGCTCACCGCTCAGTACTTCTATGTGGAATCAGAAAAATCAGACCCAAGGGATGTGGCCGGATCCTACAACATCGAGCGATTCGCCGACTGGTTACTCCTCTCACAAGCGCAGAATAAAAGCCACACTTTTGTCGCCTCCTGTAAACACAAGTCGAGTGGTTATCGACATACTGGAAACTCAAACGAAGAATTCTGGTACACTCACGTGCTTGAAGAGGCCGCAAGTCCGATTTCCTCCTCTTCGCAAAAGGGCCCCGCCAGAATTGTCGAGGTCTTTGTTAACGACGTCCTCGCAGCGCACAGCCCTTCCCAATAATCTATACAGGTGGCATTTGATCCGGGCCTCTGGAGTCCGATTGTGGGTATCAATGCTTACGATTTTCCTTCTTATGAAGTTGATATTACCCCATTCTTGCCAGTTTTCTGGGACAAGCCAACCGAAATCCGGCGGCCATGTCAGACGGACTGAAAACTGACAACCGCAACTCCACTCTCGAGGACTGGCTTTTCAATGCGAACCGTTTAGCCTGGGAATTGGAAGGCGTCGAAGGCTCAGGTGTGCACACCACTTCGAACGGTCAAGCGCCAGCAAAGAACGCTGAGCTAGACGGAGGAAACCTGTTCCAGTATATCGACGTCACGCATCAGTCTCTAATGAAGCGAGTCTCACGTTCTCTCGCGCCGGAAAGAACCAGTCAATAAACTACGACACAGCGAGGCAACTTCTATAACGCGTTGGCACCCACCAATTACGGCAACGGTTGCGGCCTCGCTCAGGAATCTGACGGATCAAACGTGGCAAAGGTGAATGAGAAAACCACCACGTCGTTCACATACTGCTCGCTCGCTAATTCTCCAGTTCTGACAATCAGACTCGCGGCTTTGTCAGAAATTGTGATGTTACCACCAACAATGATTCCATTTCCATCAACCAAAACACAAATACTCGGTACAAATACACCAGGCACGTTGAAACTGTGTGGAATCAGGTTTACTACGGTCAGGACATTGGTGATGGGCTGCACTATCGGCACGCGGCTGCGAGTGCAGAGCGCATTGCTTTTGTCAATAGTGGAAAAGACAACTAAAACGGAGACTTACAATTAACGAACTCAAACAGCAGCCTGACGAACGAATCTTAGCTATTTCCAACAGGACTTTAACCAGATTTTCGCCGCGCCGATTTTGCTCCTAACTTTTCATTCAGCTGAGTGGCACTAGTTCTACATCACGACTCAATTGAAAACACAATTTGATTCACAATTAATACGAAATTAATACGAAACTTTTATAGCTACCCCTAAATAACCGCCTTTGTCAGCTAGAGAAAATCCGGCTCAGAAAATCCAGCTCAGAAAATTCACAGCAATGAGTCTTGATATATCAAAGGCAACCCACAATAACTGAAACGGAGCAGTGTACAGACAAAAACTACTAAACGTACTACTCAGAATTAAACGCGCTCCGACCTCGGCCGAATTATCAGTGCGCGCCCACTCGCCTCGGTCCCCTGCGACCTACGACCCTCCAGTTTAGTTTGGAATCAGTTTGGAACCCCTACCCTACACGTGACTTCTCACGTGACCGCCTCTGGGACCAATCAAGCGACATCAATTTACTCCACAAATTCTCCCACCATCACATCACACAATGATCGGACTAGGACTGAGGCCTGTTCGGCCACTCAACACCATGGCCCGAAGCATGGCCCGAGCTTCGGCCCGACCTCTGATTCAGGCTCGACACTTTGGTCTGATCGGTCCCGCCATCCAGAAGGTTAAGGGAACTGTGAACGACGCTGTCGATATTCCAGCCGCCAACCGACCACACGGAAGCTACCACTGGTCTTTTGAGAAAATCGTTACCGTGGCCATTGTTCCGCTGACTATTGCCCCGTTTGCGACCTCGCTGACTCCTGTCTTGGACGCTACTCTGGGTTCTTTGCTGATTGTCCACTCACACTTTGGTCTAGAGTCTTGCATTATTGACTATATTCCAAAGCGAGTCAACCCAAAGCTGCACCCATTAGCTCTGTACGCCCTGTACGGAGGTTCCGTGGCTGCTTTGATTGGCCTGTACGAGTTTGAGACTAACGATATCGGTCTGACCGAGGCTGTTAAGCGGATCTGGAATGCTTAATTCGACCGCCACCTTGAAGAGAGTCAGGGAGGACGAATGAATTCTCCAGATCAGAGTAACAAAATTGCCGGGCTAGCCTGGTTGCCTTCCCGAGGAAGAATTAATGAAAAGAGTAGCGGCATAGAATAATATATCATTTAACTGATACGACGAACGCATTGATCTGGGCTCAGAAACGGCGAGGGAGACTGAACGAACTGAATTCCTAACTATGAATTTTATCTCTACGCGACACAGTTCAGGAGGATGATTCAAATGCCGATTTCAGTCAGTTCCTCACACTGCTGTACAGCTTTTCCACAGCCTCATTGTATGCCTTCATGTTTGCAGCGTTCTCTGCGTGATCCTTTCTAGATTGCTGGATCTGTTGTCTTGATGTTGTCAACACAGTCTCTGTCTTCTTAACCCACGTCTCCAGAAGGTCGTCAATCTCGTTCAGCCTCTGCTCGCTCACATCTCGTCCAAACGCACTGGATACCTCAATGAGCTGTCGCTTTGTGTCCAATTTTCCAACAACCAGTCCGTTGTATATGGAGTCGACAAGGAACGCCTCAAGCTGGTCAGAACCAACATCAAGCAACTCTGAGATATCGGAGTACTGCAGAATGTGGTTCTTTTGAGCCAAACCGGCTAGACTGATCTGCTGTAGCTTCTTGGTCAAAACATCGTTCAAAGCAGGCTTGTTTTCGAGACCTTTGTAGTCCAGCCAGGATCCGTAGGTGAAGACTCGCAGAACAGTCAGCCACTGGTGAACTTCGGGCGTTCCCAGGTTTTGATTTTTGTTTAGTTCGCCTGAAATGATATCGTCAAACTCGGCAAAGGCGTACAAGCCCGGGATACCGAGGACTCGCTGGATCAGATCGCAAAGGATGGCCGGGCTGAGCGTATTGACACTTCGAAACAGAGCCAGTGCTTGATCCATGGTTGTGAGGGGATGTAGTTGCTTGACGGCCAAACAGTTCACTAGGAATCCAATGTAGGCCAATGCAGGTTCGCACGGTCTGATCTGGTGACGGGGTGATCAAAACCGACTTCGGTGGCTATTCTTAACCCTGTTGTGATAGACTGCTCAATCAGCGGTAACGCTTATCGAGCTAGGTGAGCCGGCGTCTAGCCAAGTCTCCGTGGCAAATCACTTTCTTAGGCAATTCAATGTGCCGAGTTCAATGGAGGTGTTTAATTGGCGTGAATATAGCTTGTGAGCGTGTTATCGGTTGTAAATCTTCCTTCTGTAAAGCGTGGTGGGATGAAGATGAGGTGGTGGAGACAACGCGCCATGAAATTACTTGAAGTCCTCTACAAGAACCGCCATTTCCTGGTTATAAATAAGCCACCAGGCGTGTTCTCACAAGAGGGCAACTTCTCCAAGCGGAAGACGGTCCTACAGCTGATTAATGCACATTTCCCGGAGCTACAAAATGCCGAAAAGCCGTTTTGCGGACCAAAGTTAGTCCACCGACTGGACTACCCTGTTACTGGCGCCATGATTGTGGCTACAAGCGATTATGCTGCTAGAATGTTTAGCAGAAACTTTCAGAAAGGAGGAAATACCGGTTATCCCGTGAAAAAGACCTACACAGCAGTACTCGACAAGCCAATGAACTTTATACAGAAGAACTTCGACAAACGTCATGTGACCTGGTCAGATGAGTTTTCTGGCGTCATCAATATGCCTGTTGAAGAGAAGCCTAGCGAGACGTTATTCAGACTGTTGGAAACGAAAAATGGCCGAACATTGGCTGAGTTTGAACTGGTTACTGGGCGGAAGAGGCAGATTCGATTGAGCAGTATTCGAGCTTTGAACGCGCCGATTTTGAACGATACACTGGCTCATCCATCCAGACAGCCGGTTCAAATAGCCTTGCACAGCTCGAGGTTAAGCATAAAGGCCGGACAGGAAATTGTCGAGATCGAGGCCCCGATAAGGTGGGGCCAGAAGCTCTGGCAAGACTTTCCTGGGTTGTTTGAGGGCGACGAGACTTGATTTCCAGGCAAGGGTCGAGGAGCATTCTACAGGCAGAATCTAATGACTTCTAGTGATTATGCGCTAATAGGGTAAGTGTCGAGCGACATCCAAAATTCCTGCGCGTCATCTCCTTGCAGCCCTGATTTCCTCTGGGGTCTGCTCCTTCAGTTCGGGCAGCACGGTGACCAGCAAATAGTCCAAGATATCGTAAATCAAATGCTTATTGATGGCTTTGCTGGAGAACTTATCAAGCAGCTGTTCAGCAGCTTTACCGGAATCGGTGCCAAAAACAAACGGTTTCACTGAATCCGGCACCGCTTCGACGAGCGCCTTCTTGGCTGCAATTCGAATCTGAACTTGCTCTTCGGCGTTCGGGAGGACTCTAGGTGGACCCATCGGGCCGTTATTCGGGAACAAGGCTTCTCGTGCTCCCCTCAGAATCGTGACGACCGTGTTGTCGTTGAGACTCTGAGCGAGAGTATAAGAAGCCAGTTTCGTGGTTAGGGTGGCCAATTTTCCTTTTCTGAAGGGGATCGAAATGACATGCAAAAAAGTTCCCAGAAGAGGATTTCGCTGTTGTAGATTAATTATGGTGTTGATTAGTGGAAAGATTCTTCGAATGACAATAGGCTCAGCGGCTGGCAAGTTTGAAGCGGTGACGGAAACACACAGCGCCACAAACTTACCTCCTTTCTCCAAAGCGGTGGCGCAGCCAGTGAAAAAGTTGTGATACAATGTGTTGAGTTGATTGATTAGTGGGGTCTTGTCTTCATTAATGCGTTTCTCCTGCTTGACTTGTCGCTTGTCCAGGACCAGAATCTTGATCACCTTGTAAAAGATTTCGTGAATCATCCATGGCTCGCTCAATTTCTCCAGTGCATTCTTCAGGGCTATGTCTGTCATGATTGAGTTAACCAGAGTCGTAGAACAGGTCGAGTCGAGCGTAGACTGGTTCAAGACCACAGAGGTGACACCTTTGACAAGAACTTTGAGGTATAGTTGCTCCATTTCCGCACTGACCAAGGCAGGGTGGTGTCGAACGCTTCTAAAAGCTTCGTCTCGTTCAGATGGGGTCGAGTACGTGGTTTTATCGACGAATGCCAGACGAGTAAAGTGTCTCTCCAAGATCTCAGGGATATCATCCAATATTATGCTCTCAATGTCCAGCCTAGTTATCCGCCTCTCGAGGTCTTGTACCACATAGCTAATAATTTGTAAAATCTCCATCTCAAATTCAGTGCTCTCAGTCATCTTTGCATGCCAAACCTGAAGAAATTGTCGCAAAATCAACCCCAGAAATGCATATAATTGAAGATTGACCCGGTCGCTAGAAGTAAGCGTTGGCAGATTGGTTCTCCAGGGACCGTCGGGCGACAGAATTGTGTTGACAAGAACGTTCAGGTCAGCTTCTTCCTTTGGGTCCAGCTTTTCAGTCTTCTCAGACTTCACTTCAGGCTTGGGCTCAGCAATTTCTACCTTCTCCTCAGGTTTCTCAGGTTCCAATACGCTGGCCACTTCACTGGAAGATCTCATTGGACTCTGCCTGGAACTGTCTCTAGATTGTTTCTTTGGAGAGCCTGTAGAATCCAGAGGATTACTCCGTTCCCTGGAAGGCGAAACCATTGGAAAGATTGGGTACATTAGCGATTGAATTAAGGCATCATCTTTTCTTGAGTCCCGCGAATCTCTCCGCGGAGTTGGAACCGGCGTAGTATCGTCTGAATTTGTATGTCTGTGGCCTCGCGACGGCGATCGGCTGTATTCAAGAAATGGCTTCATTTCGTGAGTGTCTCCTTAGTCTGGCCGAAACCGTTCTTCTCGTCTTATCTGATCCCCACTCAGGGGCACTCGTGCTGTACTTGGCCGTCTGATATCACGTGTAGCCCCAGCGATTAACGATCTATGGTAATTATGCCTCTTTGATTGATGTAAACAGTGCAGATCTGTTGATACGATGTCTCACGATAGATACTGGGCTAGGGCAGGGTAGGGTAGGGCAAGGGTCCAGGGTAAGGTGGTGGGAGTCAAAATTGGCATTTCGCGAAAGACTGAACTGCATAGAGTCGTTGAGAGACCTAATACACCAGCCAAGGCGGATCAGACCTAGTGAATTAGACGTTGATGTTACGTGGTGGTTGGTGAACACTATGGAACGGAATAGGGTCCCGCAAGGGATTCCGGAGGCGCTGAAATATACGCCTTTGACATCACTAGTTCCTAGTCAAGGACTATTCGAAAGGCTAGCAGTTCCTGTCCTTAGGCCAGCGGCAACGAGCGGGAATGCCTTTCTTAGCGAGACTGAGAAGGCGTGGATGAATCAATTGAGGGCGTTTAGGCCCACCGGCAGGGCGGATTTGGATAATGGGAATTTCAGGGTCTTACAGGAGCTGGGAAGTCAGATCTCTAGCAGGAATGTTAATTTTTTGTGAGTAGTGAATTGCCCAGAGCGAAGCGGATTGCCCGGAGCGAAGCGAAGGGTAGAGTGGAAGGGATTGGGCCAGCGAAGATCGTTACCAGGGCCACATGGTGGTGGTTCGTATCGAGTTTTAGACGGAAGGCGTTTTTTTGAACGAGGATGCGTTTATTTAAACGCTCTTGGGTTCAAAATTGGCTGAAATTGGCCAAAATTGACCAGGAAAGGCCAAACAAGTGGCGAGCGAGTATGAAGAAGCTAACTCAGAATCTTTGAAGACGTGGAAGGCGAGGAAGAACAGGTGTCTGACCAGAAAATCAACTTCAACGGCTCGTTTCTGGCAAAACAGCTCTACATGTTCAGTAACACTGAGTATACCGCTGATCCAAGACAGAACGTGGACGTTTTACCGGAAACTGCGTCTGCTCAGGTCTCATACAATGGCTGGCAACGACCAGAGTCTACTCTATCGCAGAGAGAATTCACAGAAAGTCCCGTGGCCGCTTCACAGCCCTCGTTCAAGAAGGAAGTCAAGTACACCACGGCCACAGCCGATCTAGGACACAAAAAGACGGCTATACAGAAAGAATTTGACGACTTGGTAGACGAAATCCTGACCGAGAGCGATTCAAAGAATGACGGCAACCAGGTCACCAGCGAGTTCTGGCACGACGAAGCTCTCAGCAACTCAGTTCTCATGCGAGTAGCAGGACTGGTGAGAAAGATGCAGGCAAACAAAATACCATTAGAAGACCCCGACAGAATCATTAGACTCTATCAGCTTATAAGGAAGAGTTTTGGCGAGTTCAAGATCGATCTCGACGATTCAGACTTGCCGTATGTTTTACGCGATGTCGACAATGGGTTCAAGGCGGTGATGCTGTTTCTTGAATTTTTCTCGGCTGCCACTGACATGCAGCTTTTTCCAGAGGATACTCTGCTAGAGATTATCGACTTCTTGCTGGCAGTTTCTGAAGCAATCATTCCGATGGTGAACATGGACAACGAAGTCCTTACGCGGTACGCGAAGGTTTTTGAGGAGATTTTCGAGCAACTGACCCGATCCCTGAGGCTGCTAGGTGCGTTTCTGAACAAGAGAGAGGTTAGCGAAAGCGCACTCAACAAGCTGGAGTACTTGGCTTCAAAAATTCTGCCCGTGGAAGGAAAATCGTTTGGTATTGAATACCTGAGATATGTGGCCCTGGAACTAATGTGCGCCATGTTTGAGAGCTGCGCAGAAAATCGACAATCGATAATTGATGAGGTTCTAGGGGTTGGAGACCACATCAGCAAGAAAATGACCAAAACGTTTAGGGTTTCTAATGGCTCTATTCACTTTATGAGCGCGCTGTTGATGAGGCTGATGCAAAGCTGCCGATCAGCATTCCGGTTTCCGCCCACAGTGTACTTGGAGGCCAATTACAACCAGGTAGTCAAGGACTACGACGCTGCCTGTCAGCAAGCCTGGAACGATACTATGCACTTTGCTTCCTATGTTATCCAGTCACTGTTTGGAAAAGCGGCGAAGACCACAAAGAGCGGCGATTCTCCTCACAGAGCCTTGTTTGAGTCGTTGATAGACGACGTCTGCAGGGTGCTTCTTCTGCCCGAATGGCCGGGTGCTGAGGTTCTGCTCTGGGTGACGGTTGCACACTGTTCTAAGCTACTAAAGGAAGATAAACAGACAGCTCAAGTCCAAGTGTTGGCGATGGAAGTTCTAGGAACCGTTGGCTCGGTCCTACTGAAGTTTAAGAAGAAGTACCCCGAACCGCTAGTGGACTTCAGGAGCGCCACAGACAAAGATATGGTCAAATTCTGCGCCAATATGGATACAATCATGATTTACCTTGAGCGTTCTAAAGAGAGTAACTCATCCTACAGCTTTCTGGTCGGATCATATTCTGGAATGCTGTTGAAAGGGACAGAAAGGGCCCAGGAAACGCTGGACAAGGAAGTTCAGAAAATCGTGGAGATGCTATGCGCTAAAGAAACGTGGCCGAATAGCTATGTCCAGGGAGCCGAGGAATGCTCGTTTGAGAGGGCGCAGGCTGCATACTGTCAGTTCTTGTCCAGTAGACCTTGTTGCCAAAGTGTCGATGGACTACTATATACCATCATGGCCGCCTTGAACCACACCAAGAACCAAGTCAGGTCTAAGGCTCTGAAGACGCTATCTGTGTTGCTTGAAGAACAGCCCGAAATCTTTTCGCGAAAGGAGGTCCAAAAGTCACTGCAGCATCTCATCGAGGACAGGGCTTCGATTACCGTGCGAGAGGCTGCTGTGGACATTATTGGAAAATACCTGTCCAGAAATTCCGACGAGAGCTATTTCAGACTCATTTGCGAAAGGTCAAACGACACTGGTCTCATGGTGCGAAAGAAGGTGCTCAAGATCTTACAATCACTCTACAAGACGGCACCGGCAAATGTCAAGATCAAGATTGCTGAGACTCTATTCATCAAGCTGGAAGATATTGAGGACTCCATCAAGAATCTCGCGTTTGATATTCTGACGGACTGTCTTCTGTCGTCCAAACAAATCCATCACCCCACTAGCTACTTAGAGACGAAGGTACGCGAAGAGCAGGAGGCGCTGGCGGTGACTGACATCATTAGCGAAGTGTGTCACCATGGCCACGGTAGAATGAATGACATTATGAATGGCTTCTTTCACCGGGTGTTTACGGAGGATTCACTTCAGAGAATGGAGCTGGAGAATAGCGTGAGGAAGGTGGTAAACCTGCTGGTGGACAAGGCGACTGGCGAAATTGAAGCCGAGCAACTGGAAAAGTATCTATGCCTGTTGTCCGTTATCCTGTCTTCCAAAGGCAACCTGATATCTGAAGACCAACTTCAGACTCTCATGAAGTTCCTGGTGGAGGACTCCGAACGGCCCAAAAACTCTATTTATACCTTGGTCATATACAAGTACGGCCTGGATTCGACACAGTTGTTTAGCAAGAAGTTCCTAGAGGAGCTACAAGGAATCCTAATCAAGCGAATCAACAAGGCCCGGCTGAACGAGGTGATGGAGCTTGCCCCGTGTCTCTGGATGGTGCTCTCAATGTTGAAGATGACTGAAAAGATGGCCACGATTGTTCTTTCGTGTCTCAAGAAACTCAAGTCCCTCACTGATAAGCTGGAAAAGCTGGAGGGCCAGGAGAAGCCAGATCCAAATCTGACAGCACTCGTAAACCTTCTCGGAATTCTCATGCGACATTCAAAACTGGAGCCGCACGCCGACAAGTTTAAGAGTCTACAGCCTGGAAAGCCCGCAAAAGTTTTGAGTGTAGCCCGACTGGTTGTTCAGAAAATGCTTCCTCTGGCCCAGCTCCAACTTCCATTTCAGAAACTGGTCCTAAGAAACATTGGCAATATTTGTATTGCCAACCCCAACCTGTTTCAGGCGCCAGAAGTCGAAAGGCTGTATACCTCTGCGCTCAGCGGAGTTGAGCCTGAACTGGGAGAGACGGTGATGAGCACCATTATCGAGTTTTATGTGGAGGAAGAGAGAACTGCCAACAAGACAGCGAAGGAGACTAAAAAGAAGCAAGACAAAGTTGACATCGCCGTCCTACACGGTGTTTCTACGACAAATGGCAACAATGGTGTCTCGCCTGCGCTGGGTCAATCATATCTTCCCCAAGTCAAGAATTTTGCCCTTGGATCCGTTACCGATGTTGCCTTTACAGCAACCAAACTATTGTGCCGGATCTGCAGCCAGGGATACGCTCTTCCTCAGCATGCCATGCCCACAATTATCGCCCTTGAGAGTTCTTCGCGTGCAGACATTAAGAACACGGCTCAACTGGTTCATTCAAAGATGCACAACAAGCACGAGTCGCTAATTGAAAACTGCTACGTTGAAGGTATCAAGACGGCTGCGATCTACTGTGCTCGAATGGCACGGCTTGATGTTTGCATCCCCAATCAGGCAGACTTGTCCTACACGTTTGACCTGAGCAAGGGCTCACGACCGGCCAGAAAGAAGTTTCTGGGCGCGGTGACAAGGTCTCTGGACTTTGAATTGACTGGTACCGTTTCTGAACTCAAGGAGAAGCTTAATTACGTGCTGTTTCTCAGTGCTAGCATGTTTCCACTGGAGCTCCAAACCATCGAGGACGTGTTTATCATCATTGACGCCATTGACAAGCTTACTTCGAGCACTGGTGTCGGTCTTGCTAGCAGGATCGAGGAGCTTCGTGACGACAACGAAGGCTGGACCAAAGCAGGAATTTCATCGCTTATCATTATAGTCCTGTGCCAGTACGCTCAGAGCCTCAAGAATGCCTACGCACTAACGGACCAGAAAATTCAAGAATTAGTCACCAAGAAAGGCGCCACCAAAGACATCAAAGTTCCTCAGCGAAGCGACTGGACTCTGATTCCCACTCTGGAGCGACTCCAGCCTACAATTAGCCTCGAAGACCGTGCGGCCAATGAGCAGCGCTGTAGGCTGCTTCTAGAGCTCGTGGCTCTGAAGCCAGCCGCGGAAGAGGCTGATGCCTCGATTGCCGTCACATCGCCGGCGAAGCGAAAGAGAGATTCAGAATATGACGGAGAGACCCCCAAGGCACCAAAAATCGAGAGAATCGAGGAGCCTTTCTGATGTGTAACGATATTTATTCATGTACTATAGTTGCTTTTCATGCTCTTGGTTTAAGTGGCGGGAGCCAAGGCTTGGTATACATTGTCAAGTTTGCGCGTTGAACCTTGGATGCTACATTTAACGCTCGCCACGGTTATTAGCCACTGCCTGCTGCCATTCCCGCTTCAAAGTGCCAATTGTGAGTTCTAGGTGGATAACTCGAGCGTATATCGGATGCGCCATGTCAAGCCTATGTCGGGCAATGTGTCGTTCGAGCTTGCGGAGATCGCTTTCAAGACGAAGAATTCGGTCTTCGAGATCCATCATCTGAAAGACACTCATTCGGGCCATTTTTGACGAGCATCGCTGGCCCACTGTTTATTTAAACCAGTCCTTTTAGCGAGATTTGCTGGATGAAAATTTTCTAGCGCTAGATTGTGCGTTGTGCGACGTTTAGCAAGCTAGAGTGACAAGTGTAAAGCGAGTGACAGTTTCAGCCTTAGTTGCTGTTAAACCCTGGTCGGGCTAACCCGTTTGGAAAGTGTCCGACTTCGGTCGAACCTCATTGTGCCTCATTTCTGTCCCTTGGAATTTCTGAACAGATGTGGCCCAACTCTTGAACGCTCATCCCCGTCTACGACCAGATCCTCAAGAATACACGGTTCCCCGTTCGATCAATCATAGTTAAGCTTGAGAGAGCCTTACTCAGTACTACAGCGGGAGACCATGTGGGAACAGGAGGTGTTGTAGACTTTTTCTCACACAAAGTAGCGGACTAATTTAGTGCACGGTGTAATTTGTTTGACCCACCATGCGTAACGTTTCACTTACCTTCCAATCTCAGTCTTCAGAAATAAGAATCCCATCTCAAACTTCAGAATGAACTTACATTATCGGAATCCGCAATTGACCCAAATCAGCCTAATGTGTTCTAGACAAATTCCAGGCCTCAGCTGTGTCCACGTCAGATCAAACCTATTGGCCCGACCGCCTCGGAAGCCTACAGTTCATGACGATCCTTGCAGGAAGCCGGTTACATGTACATCACGGCCGTTACGCTTACGTCCGCTCGTGATGCGACTCCTGCGTTAGTCCGGTGCATCAGGAACAGACAGCAACATTATGCTTTGCCACTATGCTTTCTCCTCTGCCTTCCTGCTTTTCCCTGCCTCAGTAGTGCTTGGCTCCGTCTCTTACTACCCAATCTTTACTGTCTCTTAAGAGTCCTCCATTCATAAAATCATGCAATAACTGCTGGGGTGCCCTGTCCGGCCGTCGGCCACGCACGGCTCTATTTAGGGGAAGCAGACAGAATCAGGTACCATTCGCTGGTATTCAGGCCCCGCGTGGACAGAATTAGTATCAAAGCCCCCCGTTAACCGTATTCGAGTGATTTGGCCAGAAATCGTTTGGCGGGGTATATTAACTCCAACTGTTATGCCAATGTGGACACGTGCATGCGCAGCGGTCCCCACTTGAAACACCCGCCATTTGTGTCAGCGCGATATCAACGCTACAGGACACAGACCAGACCACAGACCAGACAACACGTTAAATATAGAACGGAAGAATCAAAGGGGAATCGGCCGGTATTTATAAACAACAAACCGAGTCAGCGATTAGTCAGCACCCATCCACGCAGCAACTAATTTCCACACAGTGTAGGCCCATACATGAACGTTGAACGAAGACGCCCGCCAAAGGAATACCGGTTCAGCATTCTCGAGGAAAATGACTTGAATGAAGCCAGTAAGGTGGCTAGCGCCGTCTATGGCGCTATGGAGTTCCCAGTGTTTGACCGGAATCGTTATCCGCAATGGAAGGCTCAAGTTCAGGAGGTCTTGTCGGCATTTGGTCTGCAGCGGTTCGGCGGTAGCCCGAAGCTCATCAAAATGTCGAAACCGATTGACAGAGCTATCAACATGTTGATTTTGAAGAAGATTCGTGATCAGCTGACTACACAGATTCGACTAGAGTTGGTTGGTGTTAGCACATTGTTTGAGCTATTTCAGAAGCTAGAGCTCATGTTAAAGAGTCATGGCCGGACAAACAGCGCCAGTAGCCAGGATTCAGCCCGGCAGTATACGCTTTCGCCAAATTTGAGCACGACGGGAACTCCAAATATCAACTCACCTAATCTGAGTTCGTCCAGTTTTGGCAGTTTTGGCAGTCTAACGGGCTCCAGCAGTGGAGTGGGACAGCTTGATAACGGCTCGACTCAAGATTTGGCTCAAAGTCTTGGTCAGAATATTGGCCTGAGCAGCAGTTCGAGTGCCCCCAGCGGACTAGGAATTGGCATGAAAGCGGCCCCGATGAGCGCAAACAAGACGACAGGATTGAGCCGTCCGCCAAACATGGACCTCCCTGTTATTCCAGACTTTGCCACATTCACCTTACCTTCGCTGCCCACAATCAACTCGGAATCAAAGCCCAGCCCGAAACTGAGCAGTACGCATATGGCCATTATCGACAACCCTATCGACTCGCTCAACTCAGAGATGGAGATCGAGCTCGACAAGGTGTTGGATATCGTTCGCTTCGAGCCAGAAGACGAAGCCATCCCCGAGGAACCTCCGGCCTACGCAGAGATCGAGATGGAGTTTTCTGAGCCGAAACCGATGGCACCACTGAACGTGCCCCAGCCGGACAAGAGGAAGAAGAGGAAGAGCAAACAGAGCAGAAAGAGTGTTGCCAGCGAGATCAGCAGCAGAACGAGCTTCGATGTCGGCAGCAGGGCTAGTATTCAGAGTAGATCCAGTCTTCAAAGCGAAGCAGATAAGGTTGAAATCTATGAAGTCAAAACAGACGTCAAGACTCATTCGAGAGACTCATCACGAGAACAGCGAAAGAAGCCTGATCTTCAGAAAGAAATGCCGCCACTGCCGCCTCCAAGCCCAAAGACTATAGCTCAGGTGACACCACCACCACAACCTCCACAAACAATCTCGATCACCATCCAGCCGCCAAAGCCATCTCCACCAAAAGCATCTCCTCCAAGGGCCGCTCTTCCAGCGGCTCCGGCCCCGCCGACTACTCCGCCTAGAGCCCCACCGGCGGTCATTTCTCCGCCTAAACAAACCCCGCCTAAACCTACGCCGCCAAAGTTTGTTCCGGCAAGAAAGTCGATCGACAAGCCTCCATCCGGCGCCCTCCCATCCATCCCTCCTGCATCATCTCCACCGCGAAAGCAACCGCCACCGGTCGCCTTGGATCTCCCTATTGCCCCACCATTCATGACGGGCCCCGCATCTCCAAGGACCAAATTTGCCCCACCACATTTCGTGTCGCCAAAATTTGAACCAAACAAAAAGGTCGAAGCCGCTTCGAAACTCACAAACCTCGTCGGATCACGTGCTCCGAGTAGAAACGAGATTTTCAGTTATTTGACGTGGGCAAAGACTGAGTTTGCGCAGGTGGACTTGGAAGCAGCTGGATTCGGTGAAGAGAGTGCGTTAGTTAGGGTGATTGCCTCGAAAGTGGTGCTCGCAGATCCAGATTTCTACCTGAAGCTGGTGGATGAAAATAAGTGGACGTTTACAGACGTTGTGGCACTCGCAAAGAAGCATTACAGGGCGACTGAGGCCGTGTATAAATAGCCTAATATTAGGCCGTGGACGTTGGGAGGGCTTGTGACGGAAATGACAAGATCTGCCGGCAGATACTTGCCTCCACGCCTATGATATTGTGTAAATTAATGTACAACACGCATGCATATATATTACGAGTTATGAATACAGTTTTGGCTAAAACGTTTTCCGAAAATTGAGCTGATATGGGTGCCGCTCCAAGTGCGGCGCTCACGTGATGCTTGGAACAACACGCATTCACTAGTATCAACACCCACAGTTCCGTCAACATGAGCCTGTACGGGCTCGAGGAATCGTCGCGGCGGCTTCTGAATCTGGACACTTTTCAGGTGGGTAGTAAAGCGAGCCGAGCGGTGATTAAGGGCTAATAGTAGAGAGATTTCAGCGTCAAAGGGTTCATTGAGCAGCTCAGTCATAACCATGCGGGTAAAGGAGCGCTAAGCGAGGGTGAGTATATGAATGCAATTCGAAACCGATATTAGCGAATGACTAACGAAGCCCTCGACCCGAAGCCATATATTCGAACGTTTGAAGCAGCCCTGAGTGAACTTCGTCGGTTACAAGAACACATTGTCCAGAGTGAAGAATCAGCTTTGAAAGAAGTTCAACAAGCGGAAATCGATCATAACCGAAATGTGATCAAACTCAATCGAAATATCGAGACTACGATGGAGGATTTTGGCGTGCTGGATGGTTTAATTGGCGATATTTCTGCGGCCACATCTTCTTTGAGTGACAGATTAGAAAGACTGGCCTTACAACATGATCAGGCAGAAAGTTCTGGATTCCTTATTGACGCGTACCTCTCATTTGTGAATAAGGGCAATTCACCAGCTCTATCAAAACTATGGGAAGGTCCTGCGCAAGACAGGCGAAAGTGTGCCAATGTGGTTAGACGCCTCCAGAGCTTGTCAAAGCGAATCGATAACGGAAAGGCTCAGTATCACATTGACAAGTTTGCAGAGAACTTGGAGCAGGATTTGCTGGTTGATTTTGACAATGCATACAGGGCTGCCGATCTGGCAGCTATGAAAGAATCAGCAGACCTGCTCACGGATTTCAACGAAGGTGCCAGTGTTATTCAAATGTTTGTGAACCAGCACGACTTTTTTATTATGCAAGAGAAGCTTGTTGATTTCAGTTCGCTGGATGATGAAGTTTGGGTGAAAATGGCTGACCCCGCTGGCGGCGATGCCGAATTCGAAGAGTTGGTTAAGGACATGACAGAGGAGATCAAAACTGTTATTGTCACCGAGGCCGAAATCATCAGGAAAGTTTTCAGGTACCCGGTGAGAGTTCTAAAAGTGTTTTTGCAGCGAATTTTTGCTCAGAAGATCCAGCAGCAGGTCGAAACCTACTTGAGCGTGGCTGAGAATGCGTCCATGTTGGCTTACGTGAGGGCACTCTACACGCTTTATTCACGGTCAAGCGTGCTTGTCAAGAGCTTGAAGGACTTTTTGGGCGAGGAAATCGACAGCGATGGTGAACTAAACAGTTTGCTTGACCAGAACTTTGCCGACCTGTTCATTCCATATATTGAGAATGGAAGGTACTTCGACTCTGAAAAGAAGTCTCTGCAGGATATAATGGCGGGAACGTTTGCCAAATTCCAGCAGATTCACGCCCAAAGAACAATGGTCCGTGAACAGGGTCTTTTAGGCCGATTCACCTCATCTCTCGACAAGGAAGACAAGCAAGAAAAGAACAGCATTGGCAAGTTTATGAGGAAAGCCGGTCTGGGACGAACAAATTCATACGAGAAGCGGAAGAATTCTCAAGAAATCGTCGAAGAAGTGGACGACGGGGAGTCTGAAATTCAGCACGACTATATCCTTAGGGTTCTGAAGTCAGCGGCCGAGTCTGTAAACAGAGATTTGGAACTGGCCGGCTCTACTGTGGTCCAGAACGCAGAGAATCTGCTCAGTATGCTGGTGCAGACAGTGGGAGTCTCCTACATCGATGTGGCTCTAGACGATGCCATTTCCAACGCTTCACAAGACATCAAAGCTGACATTACTTTCTCATACTTCAAGACTGGCACCGCTGCGTCCGAGGCGGTTCAACTCTTGGCCACCTTTGGAAAAACTGTCCTACTACCCATGGCCAGTGCCTCGGCCAAAACTCAAAAGAAGATGGTTGATATCCTCAACATCTACGTCACCAGCGTCGAAGAAAAGATCAATACCCTCATGCACAACACTATCGACATGGTTCTCAACAAGCTGTCGCATCTTCTTTCCAAGCAGAAGAAGAAAGACTATGTTCTCAAAGACGAGGCAATCACAGAAACACCAGTTTGCGGTGAAATCTACCAATTCCTGCGAGGAATGTACCTCAGCATACGAGACACTCTTGACGGCCGGAACCTGCAACTGTTTTTGGGCGAGATTGGCTTGGGATTCAGGGACCAGCTGTTAGAGCATTTGAAAAAATTCAGCGTCAACACCCCTGGTGCCATGGTTCTTATGAGAGACATTCAGCTGTATCAAGAGGTGATTGATGAATGGAGTATGAGTGATCTTTCTGAGTCCTTTTCCATTCTAAATGGTATTGGGAACCTTTACACGGCAGATCCACAGGTTCTTCCATCGCTGCTAAGAGAGGGAACAATTGCTCAACTCAAGCCATATCTTGTGAGGGAATATTTGGCGAAACGGGCTGACTACTACACAAGCTCCATAAACAAGATTATTCCACAGGGCGCTGCTGCTCAGACACCTCACAGGACAACGGCTTCCTTCGTCCCTACATATCATGTTATGATGGCTCACAGGTAGAATCATAGCTCTAATTTATCTTTTTTTCTGCAGTACGTTGTGTTAGTCAAAGTATATCGTCCAGCCCAAAAAGAGGTAAAATGCAAATGCTGAGCCGCCAATTTTGGCAATGTCTCCAACAAACCCGGCCACAGAGCCCTTCGACTGAACCCTCAATTTGTTAACAGGGCTGTAGTCTTCAGCAATAGGTAGCAGGTCTTGATCCAGCCTCTGTCGAGTCAAAAACCTCAGATTCCTTGGGATCACCAGCGGGAAAAAGGTGAAAATTGTCAACAGAAACAGACTCAGGAATGCCACAAATCCGTATAGTTGGAAACCGAAAAACGGATACGGCATGTAGCAAACATCTGTGTAGTATGCCTTTCCAGAATTTTCAAGAGTCAGGAGCTGGATAGCGGGGTGTTTAACTTCCATCGCCATGGAGACAGACTTGACTGTGTATTCATCGGCGACCATGGGTTCTCCTGTATTGTAATTGTGTCGCACATGGCATGCATCGTGGTCGTCTCCAGAAAATACCGCCAAAGGTTTGATTGACTCCAAAATTTTGTTGCTAACCTCCTCAGAAACAAGATTCTGATACTGGTAGCCTGCGCCGTGTCGAATCGGCCTGCCTGATTCCCTGTACTTGCCACAGTCAACATCCACGCCTCGATACAGAGGAACGTGTGTCAGGAGAATTCTATGCTTTTCAGGTTTGGTTTCGGCCATCTTGTTCATAAATCTCACTGGAGGGCCAAAGACGCTTTCATTGACATTGTTCATGAGAGAAATTGAGTCAAGAACGACAAAAGTGTGATTACCCAAATCGAATTCTGTGTTGACTTCTCCATATACTCTATTCCACCTCTCAAGTGCGCTAGGGATGATTGTGTTTCCCATTCCAATATCATGGTTTCCTGGTAGACTCCTGTGACTAAACTTGCTGCCAAAAGTTTTAACCGGCTCAGAAAAGATAGTATTGAACCTGCGGTACTCTTCAAACCACATGTCATCATCCCACTCTCGTCCACCGTCAAACAAATCACCCAGGAAGACATTACCGTCTGGGTTAAGAGCTTTGTTGATATATAGCCAGTTTCGCCGAAGATAATAGTCAACCAGGTAACGAGTTACAGCCAATAATGATCTTGGTCGTCCTGGATAAGTGTGGTCGTCCACTAGCTGTGGATCTGCTATCAGGGCCACCTTGGTCGTATCTTTTGAATCGTGCCATTTGCACTTGGAAATAGTGTGATATGGATAAGTTCGTTCGGCAAACCAAACTGCGACAATCCACAATGCAATCAAAACATGAATAATGCTCAACTTCCAATTTTTCAGTTTAGCAAGCTTCAGTTCACCAGGAATCGCCGGAGGCCAGTTCCTCTCAGAGCCACCGACTGGAGTCCAGGGAGTAGTACTCTCTGGTGATGCTCTCCTTGAGCCTTCTTCCAATACTGTCTGGACAGACATCATGTAGTCTTGGGGTGGAATCGGTCGACTAGCGGACCGTTTCCTATGGAAATTCGAGGGCATTTCAGTTCTGGAACACACTATAAGAGACTCGCTGTCTGTTTCCACTTGATTCCCTCCAAAACAGTCCTCAACTTAATATTCAAACCGCTCACTGCTCATTGAATCGTGACGTAGGGGCTCCCTTCTTGACCCTGCGACAAGCCTCCGCGCGTTCAGATGATGTTGCACGGCTGTACTCCCAACGCCCTTGCCTGGAAATCTGCTCACATTCACCGTGAAGCAAGCTATTACAAGAGATATCTAGTTAGAGTGAATAGCTCTGTAGTTGATTATGGAAACTAGAGAGATTCAAAGAGCTGCTGAAAACGGCGGTGTTGCTGACAAATCGCTGGGAGCACGCCTTAGTAATCGTATATATCTGGGTTAGGGATCGTTCAACTTACAACGACCGGTGTAAATGACCAATGCGCTGCTACTGGTCTTGAAGGGACTTAAAAAGACGCTTAGTGTGTCTGAATCCAATGAAACGCGTTTACATTCACTAACAGAACTGAGTGTCGAAGACAGTATAGGAAATGACGTTCACCAGGATACGGAAAAAACTTTAGCGCCCAGGGAAAACGGCGTTAACAAGGAGGAAATCGGACAGAATAACTCGGATATTGGAAAAGAGGAGGTTGAAAACTCTCTAACGAGTCCAAATACGCAAACAAACACTATAGAAGGACTAAATGAAGCTCCGGCGCTTGTGCCAGTCGATATGAAGGAAACTCCCGCAGAGAACACTTCAAATAAACCAGAGAAACGAGTTCTACGGTCAGAAAAACCCCCAGAGACGCCCAGACCGACCAAGAAACGTACAATTGAGTCGTTAAAAGAGCCTACGCCAAAAGTTGAAAGCCCAAAGAGAAAGCTGCGTTCAAAAGATCAAACAGACACTACGGACCTATTCCAGTTCGACCTGAACTATGTCCCGAGGAACTATTCAGAAAAGTTAAAGCTGGACCATTCAAGGGAATCAAATGTCGAGATCAATAGCGTGCAGCGGCCCAAGACACAGTTCGCCATGGAGCGGTATCAGTATGATGACTACGAAGGCGACGACCCCCTAAGTGATGAAGTGTTTAGCCGGAGTCACAATCGAAAGGAACGGGAGGAGAAACGAGTTCAAAACACTGAGAAACAGCGAAACATTGCGGACATGGAACGGTTGGAAGTTCAACGAGACCTGTTGCTTGAAGAACACTGGGCGAGACATTTACCAACAATCACCTTAATCACAGACAAACGAAACACCGAGGAAATGGAACGAAAACGACAATTGACGATTGATGAGATTGAGCTAGCACTTAAACGGTTCAATGCCTGGAACAAACGTGACCAGGAACTCAAAAAGAAGCCAATCGATGAACCACCACCGTTAAAGAGAATACGACTGATTCTGAGGCCGCCGCGTCCACAATCTTTCTTTAACGAAGAAAACAGAACACATAGAGTTGCATTCGATCAGCTGTTGAGAAGAGGAGAAAGGAGAGGACAGGTGTATGCATTTGGACACAAGATGCCGGAAATGCATCAAAAAGAGTTCTACTTGCCCAGAGAGTACAGGAGTCCAAAGATAGACAACTGAAGCAGTTAACCACTAATTTGCATATAGCATAATATTTATTCACCCACACTGTAACTTCTGCTGGTCACCCACCACCAGGGGTTGACCGGGAACTGACCCTGGAACGATCTCCACGACACACAATATGGAGAAGGACAGGCTGAGGTTCTTGACTTCGGTGAGTGAAGCTGATTGAGAGGTTGAACTAACAAGGTCAATTGTCGCTGGATTTGTGTCTCCCAGACATTCTTTACGTCGGGTATGTACAGTGAAGGGCAACACGGGAGGCTTTCAAGGGACTTGAGGACTTTATTGAACAGATTGGATGAGAAACGGTGAAAGTATGGTGAAATATGCGGGTTTTCGGACTTTAACGTTCCACTAACAAAGGCGCACTGCTATTGGCCCTGGTCACCGCATTGTTCTTCCACTATAATGTGTCCCTCATAGACGATTCTGAGTGGTTCCCAAGTGTCACAGAAGTCACCGGGAAACGGTTCCCCGAACGAACTTTTTTTCAGTTTCTTCACGCAATGGCTCTGTGGCCACGGATTACTATCGCGGTGGTCTGGTATCTGTTGATTCGATCTGGAGAAAGCAAGGTCCCAGAAACCTTCTTTGGCCTTGCGGCCGTGAGAGTCTTGTCCTGTGTTGGATTCGTCTACGTCCCCGCCAGTGATGACCACAGCGTTCACGACACTAGTTTCATCATCTACCAGATCGCTTCCGGTGTGTGGATGGCTGGAATTCTATTCTTTTCGCAGAACTCAGCACACCCAGAAACTTTCAAACTCAGGAAGAGGATTGTCCAGGCCTACGTCTTATCGTTCGTTCCATTGGGCCATTTTTTGATTCAACACAGACTATTCCAGAAGCCAGGTGCTTACTCGTGGTACGCGCTGTTTGAGTGGTTTCTGCTGGGTTTGGACGTGGCTTACGATTGGCTGTCTATTGATGAGTTTTCGCGACTGCAAATTCAGGTCTTTGGTACTAAGAGGGCCGAAAAGGAGAAGAAATGGGGACCCGTGCTGGATATTTCAAGTTTTGCTTGATTCTCAGTTAACTCTGTTTGACCTGCATATCCCGCCATAAAAGACCCCAGTTAGCAGAATGTGCACCAGGGCGACAACCGGGTCACCGTCAGCTAGGCAATTGGTTGCACGCCAGAAACGATACCCAATGCGGTAAATGCCGAGACAACCTGCATATCTGGAAACTGGACTAAAAATCGCATTTAATACATGCTACCTGCAGTTCCTCCTCAAATACTCCTTCAGTGTCCCCGTCTCGCAAAACAAAAATGTTTCCATATGCTTGTCTTTCCGAAACACCATCACTGTCGGCATGATCCTCAAATCGCCCAGCACTTTACGGCCCCAGGTGTTTGCGACCGTATCCACCACATAGAACCTTGTGGCCGGGAAAAGTGCCTGTAATTCTGGCAAACATTTCTTGGTGGCACGAGATTGTCCGCTGTAGTGGGAGTGAAAGTAAAATACCGACCAATTTGACTTTGCTTTGTATTCATTGAATTGATTGATGTCGCTGAGTTCCATCTTGAGTGCCGCTCTAGACGTTAGTGCGACACTAGCCGTACTTATACTGTGATACGTCTCATGAATGTGAAACAGTTAGTCCAGTCTGAAAAGGCTAGTCGATATATTTCCGGTTAGTGTCTATGCGCGCGCTAAATGTGGTATACCGGCTAACCGGATTAGGCCACTTTTGGCACTAAAACGCGCAAAGCAAAATGATGGGGTTGAGGTGAGAACTCAACAATATTTAGGGTATAGCTTGTCTATGCTGATGCGGTTGGAGTAAGTGAAGTGGTTTCTGAAGCGCGCTGCTTAGCATATATGCATTATGGCCCGGTATATCGTTACACGTGCTGCTAGGTTTGTCGCTATAAGACAGACAAGGGCAGCGCCTACGTGGATCGAGTACATACGTCTAAGCCAACAGAAGTCCCAGCTTGTGTTAACGGCATTCGCAGTATCGTAATCTGCTTCTGCGGTATACCTTAGTCCAACGTACCTGCATGAGCCCTGTAGATGTTATTTCAAGTCCAAAGTGTGAAGCGGGCACTTCAAGCTCACTCGATCGCTACATCGATCTCAGCGACACTACGTGCGTACGTATACGTACAGGAGAGCAAGAACTTGAGCGGTTGAGGCCCAGAGAGATTGAGGGACGTCAAGAGTGACTAATTATAAGCGGTTACGTCAGACGAAATTTGGTCTCAGATAATGAGTTTACGGGAATAGACGGTTGTAGCATGTAAGCTTGGCCATGGGCTGCGGGTTCCACGAGTACATGTGACCAGTCTTTGGGTTCTTGGCCAAAATGTCGTATGATGCAAAAACAAGAGGAACGGAGCAGAGAATTCTAATATATAGAAGTACGCGTTCCACAAATATAGCTGAAACTTGCGTGACCAGGCTCCGGAGACCGCGCCATGCACCCATTCAAAGGCGTACATTTTACTAGCTGGTAAAACAATAGCAATGAGCCTGAGGCATTCAAAGATTATTGTATCGCCATATTCTCCTGGCTACTATGAATCGCCTTATTCCTGTCAGCCTATAGCGCCGCCAGTGAATATATTTGATACACCGACCGCGTTCATCATTGTTGCGAGCTTGCCAGGCGCCAGTTCTTCTTCTATTAACGTCGAGTTTGGAGATACGAACAATCTCATCTTGTGGGGCACTGCGCGATTGAGTCCAGAGCTTGACTCTGAGGTGAATATCACGCATAAAGAGCGTCACTGTAAGCAATTTAGGAGAAGTTTTACTTTTCCGATCGGATCGAGAAAAGTCGTGGAAGACCAAATTACCGTGACTTTTGTGGACGGTTTACTCAGAATCGTGGTGCCAATATGTACTTCAAAGAAACGGAAAATCCCAATCAATGCGACGAATCAGCCGGACGAAGACGTTACAGTGATAAAGAGAAACGGACCCGAAAATGAGGTACGAAGTGCCGAATTAAAGCTTTAGGTGAAGCGCCCATTAGCTATACATATAATGGCCTGATCACGTGGTCGCGTGAATTCAGTTACACATAATCCATAAAAGAGAGGTTTGATGAATTAATTTAAGGAAGGCCTGCGTGCATGTGCATGAGAAATTTCTCCCTACCTATCATCACTACGCGTGAGTGTCGAACCTAATTTTACTTCATTCACGTAAACGCCTTGAACATGTCGTCTACCGAAGCTTACACTATCCTATGTCGAATACTTGAGAACCTTCCACGGTTGGACTCTTCTCAAGAAGTACCAGAGGTGTATAAGTGTCTTCCTGGCGAAGACTGCGAGAGCAAGGATGAACTGTTGCGAAGGCTTAACGGACTTCGCCACCACTTGAGCCAGACTACAACGCACGGAAAGGATGTGGAGTTGGAGTCGCAGAGGAGAAAAAGCACAAGCCGCAGTCTCAGGTCAGAGATTGAGCCGAGACAGTGTCATCTAGAGCGAGTGGAAAGTCGAGGGGAAATGAGTTTTGAAACTGTGAGCGCAAAGCCGACACAAGTTTCGAGCACGTCTAACGGTGAATTCCAGATTGCCAACGACATTTTAGAGGGTAAAGAACCATGGGCTCTTTCTCAGAAGGATGCCACTGTCTCAGTTGATACACTTCGTGATATCTCTGGCCTGGCTCAAAAAGTTTGCGAATCTATCGGGAAGATCTGTGTCAACACCGGACAAGGAGTACTAGGGGACCAGTGTTTTCTGGATTGTACGGGCTATTGGAGTGACGCTTTGACGAAAGGTGAGTGCTAAGTAATCAGGTGAATTTGCGAACGGTCAATATAAAAAGATACTAACAAGCAAACGACATGTCACAAGGCATTAGTGCACAACTTGGTGACTTTATCAAGGTCACTAAATGTCTTTCCGAAGGCGACTATACACAGAGAGTCACAGCAAATTGCGATAATGAACTACTTAATTTGAAGAACTACATCAATTCTATCGCAGACAATCTCCACGCAAAGACCCCGGAGTTTACAGCGAAAAAAGATAAACTATCTCCAAAAGAGCCACAAAAGCCAAAACAGAAACCAGATCAAGCATCAGAAACAGAAGTCGAAGACTCAGACATTGAGATGGAAGAGAGACAGCTCGAAGGAGATGATATTGTGTTAATCTCTGATGACTCGGACGAGGAGATCTTTGAGATCGGGTCAGTGACTTATATGAACTAGCAAGTTGTAGCACACTAGCTTCCTAAATACATCATTTGATTGTGGGGTTACCCTGCAGTATCGCGCTTGACGCGAAAATGACAATTCGAAATATTGGTCCTCACGTCCTACACTCTATTGTTACACATGTCTCTGACTAAGGACCAACAAGACATTCTTACGGAGCTAGAGAAGATTCTCAAGACGACTGTCGCGATAAATGATGAACTGGAGACGTGTTTGAAGTTGGTGGAGGAACAGCCGGACGCGTTGAAGGACGTTGTGGCCAAGTCGATGCCCGAGGTCGTGGCAGTGCTGGAAAGACTGAATGGTATCCACAAGTAGGGAAACGGTCGTCTTCACAAGACTATAGAAAGGTTACATGGATCTGCGAGTGCTAGGGTTTGACAGAATGGCATTTGACGCGTTACGCGTCCGTGGAGCTTGTCGCTCACTGCTTCTGTTGACGGCTTGATTGAGTGAGTGATTTGGATCGAACTAACGCGAGATTCGACAAGACTCATTCAGTTTAAAGTCCCAAGAAATGTGAGGACCGATTTCGATCAACGTGCTAGTCAAAGAGTGAGGCTCGCTTGGACGGAGAGACGATTCAAGCAACATCGATGGTGACTTCTATATCTGTAATAGGGGTTAGGATATGTGGTCAATATAATATAATATTAACCGATCAGCCGGAAGCACCGGGAATGGGCCCCCGAGGAGGGATCATTTGTGGTTTTGACTCGCCTGGGTTTGTCTCTGCCAGAGCGATCGACACCTGATTGTTGATGAGGTCAAAAACCAGATAGAATGCCTCCATAAAAGTATAACCAAACAAAAATTTGTCATCCTCCATCATTGGAAGGACGTAATCGCCGTGGCATTCGGTAAAGAATTCCGAGCAAGGCTTCACAAGGGCTCGCGCGGGGACCTCAATTGTGTGCTCTCCAAAAACAAAGGGTACTTTGCTGTCGAGACTGCTGTTTTCGTCCACCCAGTAAAAGTCACTCGATGTCGAGGATTTGCTCTTTGCACCAATCTTTCCGGCAATCGACCTAATGGCCTTTTCTGGCAAATGAGACCAGTCACTGAGAGTAGAGAAGGTCGCCAGAAAGCTGGCTCTGTCGACTTTTGTCTGAACGGCTAGTGACGTGTCGTCCATTGGTACTGTAGTCAGGCTACCCACATAGTAGCTGTGGTCCACTGTTCCAAACTGGATATTTGCACGCTCCTCTTTTGCCATATAGATAGAAAATGCAGTTCTATCGATTGCCCCCACATCGGCAAGTCTTGCTGGGATGTTGCTATACGACACCATCTTACTGTTGCCAACGCCTAGGACGCTCATGGGGAATTCTGAGGTCTGGTTGACTGTGGCGAACTGTTGGTACCGAAGTATCCGCCCAGCAACGTAAATGTCGTCAGCAATGTAAGTTCCAGAGACTGCAACGCCAAAATCCTTGGAGTTGTGATAAAATTGATTCCTCTCCAACGTTCGCGGTGTCACCGACTTGCTTTGGTCGTATCGCGAATTGGGAGGACCAGCTTCTGGAGTGAAAACCCACATATCACTTGAAGTTGTGTCTATTAAGACATTGACAGCCTGTCTTGGTGTTCCAATCTTCAACTCAGTGGCTAGGTACCCCCAGTGTCGTTGAGTGTCGCGCTCCGCCAACTCATTTCGAACTTTGTGAATAGGCAAAACAAAATCCTGGGCCAGCGCGGTTCCTAGTAAAGCGAGACTGTACTTCATCTTGATTTCTTTGTGGAATGCTTCCGTTTAAATATCGGCGGCCGCCGGAATGACCGTGCCAACACCAAGGCATCTGCCGTGTCTCTTGGCAAATGAATGTGGGGCGCGAGGCCTGCTTGCACTTCTCTGGCCCAATCTAGACTCAGCGTGATCTAGATTCAATGTGCCTGTCTACTCTGGGCGTCCACCCTGCTGGAGACTCCCTTTGGCGGTTCGTCAACAAAGCCACCCAAACTACATTTTGTCCCCCTTTTTCAGAACAGACTAAACCCAGGTATTGCCTTTGATTTATTGCTGTGACATGGATAGGTTATAAGAATCTCGCTAATGGCAAGAAGACATGCGCCATTGATATTCAGCACTGATCAACGGTACCTGTCGATCACTATCTTCTTACCTAACTTTCCAATTCAACATCCTGCCTTTCACATCCCTTCGCGTTAGTTTTGGCCGACGTGCAGACCCCTATGGACCTCGTAATCCCCTTCTCCTGACAATTGGCGATCTAGTTCATTCAACTTGAGGCTCACGTTCCCACTGAATATCCCTGGCGAGTCAAATCTGCCAAACCTTCTCTCCAAAGAAGCTTGATACATATCAGACTCTTCCTTCTTCATCTTGTCCAGATGAAAAGTCCACCATCTGACCTGGTATCTGCTTAGAATTTCCTCCACTTGATGAATTTTATCGTCGTCGCCATTTCGGTGGGTGACTATCACCACAGGACCGTATGTTGGGCCAAACAAGAACGCATTCAGCATCATCTCCACTCTCCCTTGTGGAGTGAAGTCTTCCTCTGTCACTGGCATTTTGTGGGGTGCATGTAGGTTACTCTGGTTTTTCACACAAGGTCCCAACCCTAGCCCAGGTAACGCACGACCCTTCATCACCGAAAACGATTCTACACATGTTTCATGAGCACTCAAATTAGACTATAAACCCACAAAACTGTATCGAGTTGACATCAAGCATTCCCCAAGTTGTCGCTTTGAAGGTGCCTGTAATCCCTACAGACTTTGTATTTGCCCCTCCCGCTTAATTCACGCTCTAGGTCGTCAACCCTGATGCTAACATTTCCGGTAAACACTCCAGGCGACTCAAATTTACCGTACCTCTTTTCAAGCTCCGCCTGGAATTGTTCCGAGTACTGAATTTCGTCGATTTGAAGCACATAGCATGGAACTTGATACCTGAGAAGAATTTCCTCTGCTTTCTTCACCTTCGCCTCATCGCCTTTCCTCGTGGTAATCAAAGTTGACGGGCCTTCTTTTTCGCTGCCAAAAATAAGCATGTCCAAAACTCCCTCCGCCATTCGCTCAGGCGAGGGCTCGTCTGATTGTGACATGAACTTCACGCAGGGGGTCTGGTTGTGATATATGTAGACCCTAACCCACATCCAAGGTTGATGTGTGCGGCTGGATGATATTTCAGTCAACGCGTCACCAGGGGTACACAAACAGAAATGGACAGAGTTGTTGAGTCGTACAACACGAATCTACGCGATGGCGACGTCGAGGATGAAGATTTCATGGATCTGCTGGATGAGGAGCCGGCGGGATGGCGTGAGCAGAGGATGAACCAGCTGGCGTTCGAGTGAGTTGTTGGAGGCCCGTCACGTATTTAGTACTGTTAGGTCTTGTTGACAGGATCAGATCTTGTAGAGATCGGGTCTAGCAATGATCAAGTCTTGATTCCACGGTTGTGCTAACGAGAATGAAAGAAGCCAAACGAAACATTAACGATGGATATGGCCGACTAGTCCACATTGAAGACGAAAAGTCGCTGATGGAAATCTCGACTTCCAGCGAACGATGCGTGGTACACTTTTTCATGCCGGGTTTTGCCAGATGTACAATTATGAAGAAACGGCTAGAAGAAGTCGCCGAGAGGCAACTTCAAACGAAATTTCTGGAAATTGAAGTGTCGAAAGCGCCGTTTTTGGTGGAGAAACTAGGAATCAAGGTGCTACCATGTGTTTACGGCTTCATAAAAGGCAAAGAGCGAATGAAACTGTTGGGATTTGAGAGATTGGGCAACAATGATCAGTTCACGAGCCAACAGTTGGAACGAGTCATGTATGAGAACGGGCTGGTTAGCTTTGTGGGTAGCGGTCAGAGCAGGGGAAGCAACAAGATTTTGAAGTTTGCTGAGGACGACTACGATGAGTTCGATTAGCCGAAGACAAGAAGTACTCTGCTATGATTATGACAACTTGAGCTTGCAATCAGAGATGATGGAGGGCCGACAATGGTGACCAGTGTGCCCATGCTCGAACTAGACCACTCTCCTCAACGTTCCAAAGCACCAGTTATCTTATGGTGGCCGGTGGAAGACGAAAATAGACTGGAGATGTATTTAACGAGAACCTGAAAGTCACTTGCAGCTTTGAAACTCGAGGTCGTTTCCATGACAACAGCCGCATGAGTTTGCGGCTGCAACCTTCCAGATACAGAGAGGAGTCAAAAACTTGTAATATTGCTAGCTAAGACAGAAATAGATGAAGCATGCTGAGATTGTTGATGGTGATAATGTTCATGGTGTTATCATTGATCGTCACCGATCAACAGCCATTATAGGCCAACTGTTTAGTCCAGGTGAACTCGGTTAGTGTTTGCCGGTTCCTTAGCGACGGCGACAGCAGTGCGAGGGACCTCTCGCAGAACGATTCTGTTTGTGTTGCCGAACGAGTTACCGTCGCCAACAGCCATTTGGGCCAGCTCGGCGGCAGTAACGGCAGTGATTAAAGTCAAAGTGAGGAACTTCATTGAAGAATGAGAGAGAACTGAGGAGTATTTATATCATTTATACGACTTCACGTGATGCGGATAGTGGGACCCGCCTGTCTCGTTATATGCCAGTACACAAACATGATAAGATCTGAGCAAATAATCTGGGCATATTTGATATGATGGAGGGGTAGTGGGGCACGGTGGTATTTGGTTTCTGAGCCGAACCAGATGACTTAAACAATGTATCTCCGGTCGTCGAGAAGTAATACCCTCTCTGTTGTGAGTGGGAGCACATTGACAGATCCGGCGTTGCCGTGTGTCACAATGACGTAGGAAGCCCCTTGACTTTATTAAGCTTTCTGCGTGAGGGGTTTGATAGGGTTTCATCTATCGTTCCATAATTAGCCAGTTGCGTCCGAAGCCACCAAGCAATCGCCGGTCCGGAAATCGGCTATCCTCGGGGTCCGGAAACGAGAATACGGGGAGCTGCAGACCTACATGCAGTGATGTGCAGATTGTCTTTGTGTCTGTGTAGTCCAATCTTGAGTATAGGTGTTCAGGTAATTTCTCATCACTTTCTGAGGTGGCAAACAGACGAGACATGTGTCTAGCCTTTGCACCACTCGACTCAGAGATATCTCGTGTACGTCTTTAAACGAGGCTGGTGAAGTGTTGCTGTTACAAATGAGCACGTGTACCCTCGCTAATTATAATTATAATTAATGTATGCCAAGTGCTACGGCAAAGAGTACGGCATAGAGCACAAGTCAGCAAGACCCGTAACAGCTCACCTGCAAAGTTATTAGCTAGTTTAGTTCTGTCTTAACCTACTCAAACCCTCTCTGCTTCCTGACAGCGTAAACGATATCTCCAATTTGTCTCTCGGCGGTTGGCGGTGACTCCGGCTGCAGCACTGGGGACCTGTGAAACGCGGCGGCTATTTTCTGATATAGATGTGACTTGTGTTTAGGCTCGGGCTCTTTTTCTTCAATTGAACAAAGGTATCCAGGACTGTATTCAGCTCTGATTCGTGAGAATGAGAATGTCGGCATAGTGTGTTGGTGAGATGACCGAGGAGCGTGACAAATTAGGTTTCGCTAATCAAAATCACATGACATCTTAGCCGGCTTGTCTAAGTGCTTCAATACAAGAACATGATCCTTATTTCACTAGCGTTAGTACACTAGTATGTGGCGATACCCGAGACTTGACCCTAAACCGCAGAGCTAGCCGCATGACTCTGCGGCTGATCTCAGCTACCCTGCAGATCGATAGGAGTGGAGATTACTGTATAAATCTAGACTTTATATAGACTGGGCTTTGTTCTCGCCTGGCAGTTCTCTAGATCTGGCTTACTTGGTGCCTGAATCATCTTGCCAGTGAACGAATGCATCAATAATATTGGCTCTAGTTTGTTCTGGTAGCGTTTGGACCAAGTTTGGAGAGTTGAGCAGGTCCTGAGGCTGAACAGGAGAGTCGAATTCCGAAAATTTGCAGGTAAACACCACCGACTGGATAGTCTGTCCGAGTGTACTCCCAATCACACCTCCAATGCCAGCCAGAGTCGATAGTAGTCCAACTCCGATTATGGCGAATGAACTTCCGATGATGAAAAGTTTGGGGTACCCGGTTTTCGAAATGGCACGATGCTTCCAATTGAATAGAAAATGAGCGAACAACGAACGGACGCAGCGCAATTCCGGAGTGGAGAGCGTCGTTTCTTGACGATCTGAATGAAGGTCGAAAGATATAGTAAGCAGGCCATGAATGAGGCGAAGGAGAAGCATAGGCCGAAGCACAGCGCCATGAATTTCCAGTTCTTCACAACAAAAGCCGGTAACATTGGATTGGCGCAGACAGTGAAGTAATAGGCCAAAAAGCCAACAAGAATCAAGCCTCCAACGACAAAGAATGCGATAACAATTGAGCTGTTCCACGGGTTGGTGAAGCTGCCGAATGCGAGGGCAAGTTGATACAGAAATTTCATCTTCAAGTGACTTTCGACGTGAACGCACCGCCAATCAGGGGTCCGACAATGGAAGCAATACCACAGGCAGAACCAACTAAACCCTGAGGCAATCCACGCTTCTCGCTCCTTACTATTTCCGTCAAAATCAACATCACCAGCACTTGAATTCTTTCACCACCGATCCCCGCCAAAACTCTTAGATTAATCAGAATACTCATCGAGTTGGCTTCAGCCAAATCAATGAACCGAGCTCAAAGAGAATAATGCACACCAACATTGTGTACTTCCGGCCAAATATCATTCACAACTTTCCCCAGCTCATATTGAACACGGCAGTAGGCAGCGGAAACCCGGTCGATTCAGCACACCTTGCCGAAATCATCAAACTTGTCACCAATAGTCTGAAGCAGCTTGGCGACAATGGTCTGGTCCAGCGCAACCAGGAATAGGCATGCAATCAAGGAGAAACTGCACAGCAGTAGAGGAGCTTCATCAAGAACTTGGTCTTGAATCTCCTCAGAAACGGAGGCCCGGCTGACTAAGCGCGCGGTCGGCCCACACCAAATCTTCGGTTTGTAGGTGAACTTCACTCAAGCTTCCTGAGCGCGCAAATCCGCTCAGTCATCCCGGGACCCGAGATTGACCAGGGTAACTTCCCCTGGCGTACCTGTCGAAACAAGGATGTTGCCATTGAGATAATAGGCTCAGAATTCAGGGCATCTTTCGCCATTCACTGCCCTCTCTTGAAACAAAACTTAGAGATCATCAAAGCAATTGTTATCCTCTGGAATCAAAGAGCCAGGACCTTGTCATCTTGTAGCGTTGGTAACGTTAATCAATCACATGCAGACAGTGTACGTCGAATCATCATGAACGCGCGCCGCAGGGAGCCACGCATCACGTGCAAGGCTCCCGCCACCCGCATTCCGCCACAATGCGCCGCACACAAGCAGTCACAGCCCCAAGCAAAATTTCACCAAAACTTCCTAATTCGGACGCAGCCGGCCGGGAACATATAAGCCTTGGGACACTCAACTTTTTCCTCAGCACACCGGTTAGAACGAAGCAACACTTGCCGACGATCCAGTGAGCCATCACGATGCAAATTTTCGTCAAGACCCTGACCGGTAAGACTATCACCCTCGAGGTGGAGTCTTCCGACACTATCGACAACGTCAAGTCCAAGATCCAGGACAAGGAGGGAATTCCACCAGACCAGCAGCGACTTATCTTCGCCGGTAAGCAGCTCGAGGATGGCCGAACCCTTTCCGACTACAACATCCAGAAGGAGTCCACTCTTCACCTGGTCCTGCGACTGCGAGGTGGTGGTAAGAAGCGAAAGAAGAAGGTCTACACCACCCCAAAGAAGATCAAGCACAAGCGAAAGAAGGTCAAGATGGCTGTCCTCTCCTACTACCAGGTTGATGATGAGGGCAACGTCAAGCACCTCCGACGAGAGTGCCCCAACGATGGCCCAGGTGTCTTCATGGCCAACATGAAGGACAAGGTCAACAAGACTGAGCGACAGTACTGCGGAAAGTGCGGTCTGACCTACGTCTTGGAGAAGTAAAATTCTCATCCTTGAGCGAAGCAGAGTGGCGTATTGATGCGTCATGAAGCCAAGTACTGTACCTAGTAACCATATCTTCTTCATTGCTGACATTGTAGTTCATACTAGGTTGTTTCAAGGCGTGTGCCATACTGTCTAGGGCGCGTGTTTGGTGAAGTGAGCCAAAGCCATTCAAGTGGGACGTCCCGAGTTTATATACCCAGCGCCATCAGGGTAAACACAACAGGGTAGATGTCATGGTACAACAGAGTGAATGTTGTAGAGCACAAATCGAGAGCTCGAGTCGAGACGCGCAACGGTATTCTGAGCTTTTCGATTCGTTTTTACCATGACCCGGAAAATGACAGATAATAATTTACTAAATATCTGCCGGATTCAAATCCAGTCTAATAGCTTTGGTCGCTATTCGAATGAGCGTCCTACTTGAAACAGATTCTGGCAGCAGACATAGAAGATGGAAGACGTTAAACACATTAGCACGACCATCAAGGTCATAGCAAATAAATTAAACTCCACTGAAAACAAAACTAGGGACCGGCCTGTGTTGTCTTTTGATAATTCCGCGAGCCCGTTTCTGAAGCAGGCTTGACTTATGATGCCATTACAAGACATCATCGAAGAACTCAGCCCCAACGCTATTTAAAGCCAACCGGCCGGTACCCTGGCTTAAGACAGTCTCGGGAGCCAAGGCGTCGACTGTGCCTGATTGTCTGCATGAGAGACGGGCTTTAGTTCCCGGTGCAAATCGATCGATCCCGGATCGACATAGCTATAACGGGACAACGATATTCAGTTGAACAGCACTGCGCGAACTAGCTGCTGCGCTAGGGCGCGCTCGATCTAACAGCGCTATACTCTTTGAATGATCGAGCACGAGGAATAGAGCCTGCCGCCGGAACATCTTCAGGGTTTCTTCATCCGTGTAAACTGCTTGTCCAAGAGAGATTTCCCGGTTTTACATATGTCAAAGACAGCGTACGTTACTCATGATCAGAAAAAAAAATGTTGTCCAATGAGTACAGTACGTAGTATAGTCGTCGTTCTCAGCGACGAGTCGCATTTGTCAATACCGTCATCGTCAGCGAATTCGCCCACATTCTGCACAAATTACACTCAGAGGAACTTCGATTGGCACTCCGGCCCTTGAAATAGAATTCAAAATACGCGTACGCGTCTGCATGGGTCAAACTAAGTCGCTATAGCTTTCAAGCCGTCAGCCATGCTAGTGAGCACTTTTGTCTGTTCACTGCGTCAATTGCCAAGCACTCAATTTTCATGCAGGTCTGAAAGTGGTGTCTCAAAGACTAAAGCACCCAATACCGATCCTTGGTGTTTTTCATATAGGTGCGGTGAACTACTCACCCTTGAGTGTGTAACGCGCCTTCCCAGGGCGCTCCACCAAATTTGGGAATAGTGATTTCACCTCCACTAAACAGTGTATCAGTACACATCTTAAAACTCCAAACACTTTAAATCTTTCAACCTCAACATAGGAAGATATAAGAATGGCGAAATAGTCACAATTCAATGCCAGTTATTCACCCTAACCCTCTGCCAAAATTGGACTCGCATATAGTCATGCCCGTGTTACAAACAGAGCTATGGATTGAAATTGCCCTGGAACTTGATTGGAAGGATATTGTGAGTCTTAACTGGCTTAAAATCTTTATGTATTCAATTTTCGAAAAGGGCATCACATACCGCTGATTAAAAGTGAAATAAAGTTGTCATAGATCGAGACATGCTTTCACAGGAACATACGCCGGATATCCTAAAGAGTTATTTGCGATGATAAAGCTCTTCATAGATGTATCAACTCCATAAACTGGGCTCGATTTTGAACAAAGTCCATAGCAGCGTGAAAACTTTGAAGTTCCAGAGACGGTTTTCCGCAGTTGCAGTCACAATTGGACTCAAAGTAAACTTTTTGGGTTCAAAGATACAGTAGCTCATGAATGTAAATGCTCGAAAAAGTGAAACGGTAGACTAAGCACCATTGTTGCGTGTAACGCGCTCACCTAGAGAAAACTCCCAATTTTAGCGCAGTATTTTTAGTTTGAGCTATACACCGTGAGGCAAGTTGTATTCTCAATGTAAGGTTGTTCCAAGTTTGCCTCAAATAAGCGTTTGAACTGCTCGAGACCTCTGCTCAAAATCAGTAAGTGCGGATCACGTGAGTGACGCTGAGAATAGGGGCTCGATTGATCAGTGGGCTTGCAACATGAATTTCGTGCTAGGCGATAATTGACCACAAGCGTCTTCTTGTTCTGAAATGAGAGCCTAACGGTAATGATATTGATTTCATTGCGGACACTCACATAAGGTAATGCGGTCACTACATTCGAACCAAAACCCTAAACAAAAATGTAATGAATCAACAAAAGAGAATCATTGGACGACACCGGAATTGAACCGGGGACCTTTCGCATGCTAAGCGAATGTGATAACCAACTACACCAGACGCCCTGTTGATGTCTTTCTTGTTTTGAGGACCCTGATAAGCTTATCGCGATCGTGCGGCGCATGCGGCGCGGCAAATTTTTGTCTCATTTTTCGACTTTTACCAGTAGTCAGCGAGCATTTATAGTTGTTATTCAGCTAGTTCTGAGTTGAAGAGTCCAAGACTGAAAATATCAACAGGCTGACGCGTTGACTTACTAAAGAAAATGTAACTCTTTGATGATTCATTAGTATGCATGATATATATGTTTTGTAGTACTCCGTTCTGGCTGTCTGATTGCACTGTATCCTGTCAGTGTTTCTTGTTTAATGTTGTTTTGCTCGTATTTTGCTGATGTTTTTGTTTCGTCGAGCTTTCTAGCTGATGTAGACATTAGTCACAGGCTCTTTCGTTTTGAATGTTGGGCTGCAGTGATGCATATTTGGTATGAGTCGATTTCTTCTTGTTTCCAGTCAAACAGCCAGCTTACCATAGAATTTGCCATGCTTCGTAGACTAAATCTCTCCATACTTTCTCTTCAAGGCAGCGATTTCGTCCTGAGCTCTTTGCAAGTCCTGCTTGAGCGTATTATTCTCCTGGGTCATTTTTCCATCTCCATCTCTCTCTAGCTGCTTGACCTTCTCTTTACTGGCCTTGAGCTGGTCACAGACATGGGCAAACGACGATTTCAGTGTGGTGTATGTCGTCAGCAGCGTATGAGTCTTAATCATATGCTGTTTAAACTGACTTATTGAGTCCATGTCAGGCACTGGAACAGAGGCTATTATCTGAACTTCATCTTCCTTTGGAACCTCATTTGGAGAAAGGCTTGGTGATATTAGTCCTCCAATATCCTTCTGTGGTCCAAAGAGAAGCTCATCGACTTCTATGCTATTATCCATATCTTCTAGTCTTTGTTTCTTTGTGGGTTGCTCGAAGAGTAAATCCAGATCAAACTCATGCCCATTCTTGGTTTGACTTAACATGGCCTTCAGCTCCTCCTCTAATCGTTTCTCTTCGCTGGCACTCAGCTCAATGCCATCGTATACAGTTCCACTGAATTCTGCACTCATTGTGTGTCCTTTCTTATGCTTAATATCTTTTGTTGTTATGCTCGTAATTGTAACCAGTAATCCAACTTTGGGTCTGGTTCAAATTTTTTGAGACCTGTGCGGCTTATTTTTCAACCACACATAGCCCCGGCAAAAAAAAACTTTTTTTGAGTACGTTTCAGGGTTAGGGGCGTTCTTATCGTCACGTGATGGTTTCTTATCCAAGTTATAGGTCATTTGAGTCACGGATATAGGTGACTAGCTATTACGGGCGAATTCAGCAGGGACTATAGTCAACTAGCACATAACCGGCAAAAGATATTTCGAGACATGCACGGCCAACGCACAGCTAACGCTTTCGGAATTGTTTCTATGGAAACCTGGACACTGCGAAAATGACCAGTAGTACAGAGAGGAGCAAAAAGATGCCGTTACCAGGAATCGGACCTGGGTCTCTTCGGCCACAACGAAGTGTACTAACCACTATACTATAACGGCTTGATTCTGGCGGAATTGCCAATTGTGTAGAATTCTGGAGAGAACCTTGGAGTTTTTAGTCGTCTGATGAATGTATAGTCTATTTTATACAGTATAAATAATGTCTATGCTAGTATGCTGCTCCAATACCATGACGTCTATGACGATTTGTCTTCAGTGGTACTCTGAGAAATCGGTAAAAACTACCAGAAAGGACACCAGCCCACATAATGCTGACACAAGTTCTCGATATCTCTGGCTTGCTCAATCAGCATATTAACCTGCGTTGGTACAGGCAAGTCTGAATGGTTTTTGAACTCGCTTCCACTAAGCTTCTTTGAAATCTTCTCCAACACCAGCTCTGCCTGCATACTTCTGGCTTCCATCTGTTGCTGCTGTTCAATCTTACTGGCTTCCGTATCGTGAAGCTGCATTCGTCGCTTATATTCTGATGGATCCGTTGGTTCGCTTCTGGCTGGCTTGGTATCGTCTGTAGGAAGGTCAAAGCCCCAGTTGATAAGAGGATCCTTTGCAAAGGCTTCAAAAAGAGCCATAAGTGACTCGCTATTGTCTCTGAGCAGTCTCATAACATGATCACACGTGATTCGGAAACTGCCTTCAATGCCAGAAGCTTCCATGGCCTCAACAAACATTCGCGTGAGTCGGAATGGCACCTTTTCAGGGAACTTTTGCCGCATCATGGCAGCCTCAAAACAATCGCCGAAATCAATATGAACCACCTTGCCGCTGTACTTGTCCATCATCATGTTGGCCACGTGGCGGTCACCCAGTCCTAGGATATAACCGGCCATGCTCATGACTGCAAAAGACCTAGTGTACTCTGTTCGTCGTTCCAGCCACGATTCTGAAGACCGACTCTTGAGCCACATGAGCTTGTATAAGTCATTTCCCTTGCTGTTGTCCAACGCGTAGGTGAACACCTCCACTTTCTGAAGCAATGCTAGACTGTCGTAGTCAGGGGCCATCTGCACCATGATTCTCTGCTCAATGTTAACCATGATCTTGTGTTCTCTGTACTCTGTAATCAAGACCTGGAACGTGTCACTGTGGTGAACAAAACCCAACAGACCGTTCTTGGGAGCCAGTGGGGTCGCCGAGTACTGTCGAATGCTCAGTCGTCGCTTGAAACACTCAGAATCGCCGGCCAGTAGCGTGTTGATCAGTCCAAACAGCTGCATAACCAAGTTGTCCTGTCGCAGATCTTCATGGCCCTTGAGAATAAATTGGTATGGGTTTCCATCACTGCCGTTCATCCTTACGACTCGCGGCCGCTGTTTGGTGATGAAAATCTTCATTGTGGTGACAAAGCTGGAAATGGAAACCACTGGCTTGCCGGGTTGGTACGTACCCGGAATAGCCAGGTGAAGGTCTCGTGCTTCCAGAAGTTTTGGCGACACATGCTGTAGCTCTAGCTGTTGAACTTGTGGCAGCTGTTTAGAAATTCGCTTGAAGACACTGTAGTAAATATCCCAGGCTTGCTTCAGAAGAACGATATCACCAGTTTTCTTGAACTGAAGTGCCCAGCCATAGGCGTCATGCAGATCACGGCCAAATGCGCTCTCGAACGAGAGTTCTCGTAGCGTCTCGGGTCCCTGAGTTAGTACCAATTCCACATCATTCTCTCCATGCTATAGCTAGTCAATCAGGTAAATTCCTCCGCCTATCAGACAAATTCTGGCGTCAGAAAATGTCGGGTACTCACCCTCTCCAAAGCCCTGTGCAACGGGTCCAAAGTGCTAAACATCTTTTCAATATTGTCTTCCGAAAAGAAGAATCTCGACGCGTCTTCCAATCCAACTTGCCACTGCTCGTGCCACAACACTGCTACTCGAATCAACTCATGGCTAACCAACTCCGCCTCTTCAACCAGAACCTCATTGTGCATTCTCATCTTGTCCAACACCGTCGACGCCGCCTGCTGTCGACTCACACTGTCACTCTTGATGGCCACTGATAAGGGGTACAACAGAGCCTGTGGATGCTTCTTACCCAGATCCGTCAGCAAGTCGATCAAAGCCCGGCTGACGACTGGGTCCGTCTGGTGAATCCGCGAAATTAACTGAGGGATAACCTCAAGCCAAACTTCACTTCTCACCATACCGAAGCCCTCTGTAATGGCAAGTGCCGGCTCGCTCTTTCCTCCGTACTTGAACCACAGCGTGAGAAGTCGCAGCGTGTCCTGAATGCTCTTCTCTTCAGAAAGTGAGATCGAGTGGAAGAATCCCTTAAGTGCCGGAACAACGTGCTGGCCAATCAAATCAGTGCATCCCTCGGCCTCTTCTCCGCCTCGCTCCCTGGCCGAAATAACTTCAAAGTTGGCCAGAGCCCAATTGTGCCAGGCCTTGTACCACTTGCTGTCAAAATGCGTCGCAAGAAGGTAACTGCCCAAGATACTTTTCGGGTCCCTGGTCCAGTTGGGATTCAGGGCAACCTGCCATTCTCCCTGTTTGCTGAAACATCGAGCCAGAAGCTCTGTGTAAACCTTGACCTGAGCTGTGGCACCAGGCCTAGCAGTAGGAATTGGCTCAGTGAGTAGATCGCCCTTCAAACCAAGGTCACGTGCCATGTTGCTGGTGAAAGCCTCAAGATGGGCCAGGGCATCTTCTCGCTTGTTGGAGCTCCACATGTACTTCAATTGAGCGTAGACGACCTGAGGAGGCGCACGGGTTCCGACCTCTCTCGTGTCCAGCAGCAGACCCAGAGCCTTCTCTGCGATACCGTTTCTGCCAGATTTCCTTGCCAGGTTAGCAAACTTGATCCACATATTCATGTCCTGCTTTGGCGTGACCACTAAAGCCCTGACCTTGAGCATTCGTTCCCATGTATCCACGTTCTTTTGACAGCCATTCAATCGATTCGCCCAAGTTCGCCTCATCATGTCCTTTTCTGGAGAGTTTTCAGGCAGGCGCTTGTATGCAATGACTTCCTCCAACTCAGAGAGCATTTGAACTCGGACCATGACACCGTACGCTCGGTTGTAGCTCTCACTAAGCAAGGCAGTGAGCTCTGCAATGAGCTGGTCTCGAGCTCTCTCGATATTCTGCTGAGCTTCGGTGAAGTTATTCCGGTGAATACACAAGATCGAGTTGAAGAAGGCCCGATCACTCTCTTGTCTCAATTCACCAACAAACAGGTCCATCTTCTCCCACTGGCCTAGACCCCAGGACGCAGCAGCCGCGAGTGGAGCAATGTGCTGTCGATTCTCATTCGCAGTCGCCCACTTTTCTGAAGCCAGCTTGGACAACGATTCCCAATCGCCGATGGCGTGCAGGCATCGCATTTTGCCCAGAACAGTGCCCATATTGTCTTGCTCAGGCTTGGAGTTGTACTGCTCCAACGCTTCATCCCATCGCTGCAGCTTCTCATACCAAGTCTCCTGCAACTGAAGATTATGCGTTTTCTGAGCATGCATCAAAATTCCGACTGCAGGGTCCGACTGCTCAAGCTTGTTGTTGATATTGATCAGTTCTTCCATAGTCTTTGTCTTTTCCTCGCGGAGAAACTCAGACTCCTTGTAATGCAGTGCCTTGGCGTAAGCGTGGCATCTCATGGCGTAGGCAGCCAGGTTCCGTGGTTCCAAAGAGAAGGGTTTCTCGTCGTGTTCCATAAACTCACATAGGTTCAACAAAGTCTGAAGCACCTCAGGCGGGATCGTAGGACTCTTCATGGCGTTCTCAATTGACTTGACAAGGTCCTCCTTATATTGGTCATATAGATCTGTCCAGCAGCTGTAGAAACTGACATTAAACAGCTTAGTGGACAGCGAGGCAACCACGGCAATGCTAGCGCAAGCTCGAATTGCGTGACTCGACGACTCCTTCAGGAACTCAATGCTTAGCTTCCTCAGCCATTCTTGCCAGTCCTCTCTCGTGCTTTTCTGAGAAGTATCCCACGCAGCCTTGAGCTGCTGCTGGTTAACAGGAAGCCTGTTATTGGCGACTTCCGCGGCGGCAATGTCATCAAAAAGTCTGTTACGTTTCTTGGAGGGGTTCAAGTTCTGAGGCAACGGCTCATTGTTTAGCAGCTTCGATACCAACTGCTCATAAGTGGATGAGTGGATCTTGTACTTTGCCAGAACTTTGCTGATCACCTCAATGAACACGGTGAACTCAGAACCCATCTGGTAGCACAGCGAGCACATGGTTTCCATGGCAACCTTTCTGAGTTCGTCGTTGCCTCGCTCCAGCACTCTCAGTAAAGGATGTATGATCCTAGACGCCATGTCGTTGAGATTCACTGTCCTAGCTAGCTCGCCAACCGACTCCACAGCGGCGATTCGCAGCTGCATTGAGCTGTACTCAAACATCTTGACCACATTCGGGATAATCAAGTGAAGGTACTCCTCTATGCACGATCCATACAGAATAAAACTGTTCATGACCTTGATTGGCGCATCAATGGACTCGAACTTGTCTTTCTGAAGAACTGACATGAACAGCGGGATCAGCACAGGCATGTGAATTCTGAACTCACCATCTAGAGCTTGTGCAATGCTGTCAATAAGTGATAGAATCGTAGGCTGAAGAGAGGGAACTGGGAAGTAGACCTTGATAACCGCGAAAATGCTGTCCAGGTACTGTCGAATATGCTGCTTGACAATATTGACAAGAATCGAAATCTGCCTGAAAAAGAACTCAACCATGCTGGTCGAGCTCGTTCGAATCACGTTCAGCAAGCCAGGTATGATCTTGTCAAGAAACGAAACACACTTAAGGCCCAGCGACCTGAAGATGAACAGAATGGCCTGGGCGATGTTTGTGTGATGACTGGACAGAGACGGATCGGCCAGCAGGTCCATCAGAGTCTCGATAGCGACTGTCGGGTAGTATTTGTCGTCTGTTGGGCTTATTCCCTCCATAATCAACCGCACGTCTACAGGCACAATGTCTTTCTTGTCGTCGTGGTTTCGCTGAGCGACTTCGCCCTGTTTGTGCGGATCAAGTGCGCCCAGAATGCCCAACAATCGAACAGTTTCTCGCTTCACTGCCATGTTGGTTTCTGTTCGCAATAAGTCCGTAAGAACGTCCAGCAAATGAGGGTATTGTCTGAAAGGTTCAATGACGTAACCAGAACTGCTTGCCAGCTGCCCCAGAGCCTTCAGGGCCGCGTTTCGCTTGCCTGGCGAACTTTGATCTTCTAGTGCTTCCAGGATTAAAGGCATGATTTGATCCTTGTGGTCGAAAACCTGCTCGGCAGCGACACGAGACACTTCACCAATGGCATACATGATTTCCGTAGCCACCGTTGGGTTTGGATCAGACGCGCGTGGTAAAAGAACTCGAAAGATAGCCTTGACGTATGGCTTCATAAGACCTCGTGAGCTTCTCACCAGCGTGCTCAGCAGTTTTGCACTTTCCTCTTTGCTCTTAGCGTTCACCGAGTATTCGAGGTCGGTCATGAGCTGAATCAGCGTTTTTCTGAGCGAAGGAATCACAAATGCAGGGTTGCTTTGAGTGAGCCGGCCAATAACGCTGATAGCCTTGGCCCGAACTCTGAACTTTTCGTCGTTGAAGGCCATAAAGAGCAGTCGAACGTTCTCCTCTTGGGAAAGGTGTGGATCAAGAACGGGATCTAGCGCGTTCAGAATCTCATATCGAATGTCGGCGTTGGGGTCACTCACTACCGCGGTCAGTAGCTTTTCGAGCAAGTAACTCACAGCCCTGAGAGAGTTCCGGCTGGTCTGGTGGCAGATTGGATCATTAATGTAAACAGCACAAGACGTAAGCGCTGCCGCCTTTCGCACGTGACTGTCAGGGTGTTCAAGGTATGTAATGACGCAGCATCTCACAAACTCTGCTAGAGAGATTCCTTTGAACTCGAATGACCTCAACATCTGAAGTGCGAGAATAATTAATTTCTCCTCCGACGCCTCAGTAACTGCGACACCGTCTCGCTGGAGCATGGCCTCACGGTATTCTTTTGCCTCGGCTGGGTTCATAGGGCAGCCATTGGGGCTACCCGGGAACTTGCATGGACCTCCACTGAGTGTGTGACTGAGGACGTTCAGTAATCTGTCACGGATTGTGTTTTGTAGCGGTGGAATATAGGTCACGAATGCATGCAAACAATCCCGCAAAGCGTCGGTAAGGCCGCACGAGAAAATCAGGTCCAATAGTTCTCTTGAAATATGTTTGGCCAGCGACTGGCCCACCGCCGAGGCTAGCATGCCCAAGCATTGGAATATCGGGCCCTCCTGGTCCCGTCTCGCTTTTCTATGTTAGTTCTGCGCGAAAGAAGCCTAACACTCACCCCCTGCTATTCAAACCCTCTCTCACATTTTCCAGAATCGGCTCCAAGTAGAAAGCCATATTGCTCCTAACTGAAACCGCAATCTTTCCAATCGACAAAAACAGCATACTCCTGTCTTTATCCTTCTTCAGCTGTCCAATCAGATAAGACATTGTATCAACCAGATACCTCTTTGTGAACTCCACTGGGTTGTATCGCGCCAGATCCGGTAGAATCTCAACTACAGTTTTTCGGACCAGTGGATCTTTTGAGTCCTTGTATCGCAAAACCGTTTCACAAACATCGGCGTATCGTGGCTGCATAAACATACCGGCGTGGGCAAGTAGTTCCTTGCACACCAATAGCGAGCCGTGTACGGCCTCCACTGTACCCAGCTTGAATCCGATCTGCGTCTCATTGAACAGCTTGGTATACCATTGTTGTCTCTGGGTATTGTCACGCTTGAAGACGATTTCCAGGCAGTTGGCGAGCGCCCCAGCCGCGTCGACTCGAATAATCACCTTGGGGTCCCTCAAGGCAATCCAAATGTAGTCAATCACCAGTCCAATATGGCTGTACAGCAACGTGGGAGAAAACTGTGCAATGTACTTGATCTCCAGCACCGCAGCGTGTCGTCTGATCTCTTGTCTGTCTGATTGCAACCATTCGATAGCCCGCTTGACCTCGAAATCAACCAAATCACCGCTCAAACTGCTGAATTTCGTCAACTTTCCCATACAACACGCTGCTGCTCGTAAAACTTCGACATCTGACGTGAGAATGACACTCCTGATGTAACTGACTAATCTCGTCGCCTTGACGCTCTGCTCTTCACCTGTATCGCCCTCGATCAAGTGATCTACAGCCATGATACCACCAATTCGCACATTGGGGTCGGCGTTTCGCAGTAAATCCAGAATCTTCTTGTTCAGCTCATTATTGTATCGAGAAAACTGATCTGCTGGCAGGTCCTGGTGCGACGAAAGTACGTGATTACGCAGTTCAACCGCCGCCCGCTCTTTATCTTCGTGGTTTCTGTATTAGTACGCAAAATTGGCCAAAAACAGCGAACGATCGGGTTCATATACCCGGATATACAACAGAGCCGTGTTGTACACAAATCCGGTGGCACTGCTAAGCGCCGGCCACCAGCGCCATAAACCAAGGGATTCTCCGCATAAAACACCTCACCGTCTCATAGGACATGGCATTGAACACAAGTCCGCCCTCTTGTACTCTTACAACACTCCCGGTGTAATACAGCACCCTCGCTGTCGCCCGCACTCCCTACGTTCGTGCCTTATACCCACCTCGACTTCAAACCCCCAAAGATCCCTAGTATCACTGGCGAATCTAACGACGGGTTCACCACCGCCGCCATTTCTTCTAACACTGGCTCTCCATACACCTGATAGTATGCAGGTTGGCTAACTAAAGTGGGAAGTTACCCGGCCCAGACATCATTCTGAAGTTAGCCCTAACCCACAAAGCCATTCGTATATTTCGTATAACTGTATACAAAATAGTGTAGACGTATGACAAACTTTACGTTATGCGATTAATCTACTGTATATTTGTCTTATTAATTTTCAGCACAAGACCGAGGGTCGGACACAGGATCCCCGGCCGCCGGAACGTGCCGAGGTTAACTCGGGTAGAGTCTCTTTAAGCTAAACATCCCAAAAGAACCACCGTCTTGCCAATTTGCTTAAAACACATTTCATATTGATGGTTCTCCTGGGTTCCAGAAAGATCTAATTTTCATCACGTGATGATAAGATCACGTGATCCTTATCTGTCTTGGCGATGGCATCTGTATCAGAGTGGATCAGGCAGTGCAGCGGAGCCACTGACTGGTGAACTTCTAGAAGCTTAGGCCATGATACTAGTTAGCTTGCACTAAACTTATATAGAAATAAGCCAAGCGTGGCCGTGAGCGTAGCCCAGACGGCTCCAGTCATGGTGTGGACGGCTAGTCGGCTCGTGCAAACACTAGCTAGCTGTTGGATGGAGCCCAAGATACAATCGCCCTAGTTTGCTGTGGATCAATCACATGTATCCGTAATGTCACGTCAATCACATTCTACTTACGTCATAGTCACGTGCATCTCATCACAACCCAGAAATGTGCAGATATAGACTGTGGCAAGCAAATTGAGCGCCAGTCGCTACGCTCCTGGCTGGTTCCTGCTCCTGTGTATGTGTTACTATGTACACTGTCTATCCTCTAATCACATCCCAATAAATAAGAAGCTCCCCTGAGCAGATTTTTTGAGCGATTTTGAGTGGAGTAAGCAAAACGTGTGCTGTGGTCGTTAGTCGTAAAATCTCATAGAGATGTGATGCTTTTAGTGGTTTGGCTGCAACTGCTAGTTTCCTAGCTCTTCGCCGAGATGCTTTTGGGTCGCCTGACCTTGTGTATGATCTTGTATGGTGTGGTGTATAGTGTATGATCAAGCCACCGCCTTCAACTCCCTGAAAACGCCCTCCTGAACCTTCTGGGTCACCTGCTTCAAGACACCTTCAAATCCGTCCCGTCCCAGCTTTGCGTTCTGGCCAAATCTCTCGACTGTCCAGTCCTCGATCTTGTTACAAAGCCTTCTGAACGAAGCGTATGCCGTGATCTGAGCCTCCTGCGTGAACACAGTGCTAGTCAGCGGGTTCTCTGGGCTGGGCTTATAGGTGACAATCTCGTACACGCTGAGAATGTGGTTCATGGTCAAGTTCACTGACCTCATAGTCAACTCCTTGGTTTTGGGGTCCACCGTGCTAACCTCTCGAACGTATGACACGTTATTTCCTCCCACAACCGCCAAAAGCCAGCTGGGGACGTTTTGCTTACACGTGATAAGCCTCTCAGTGGTCAAGACGCCCGTAGAGGGGTCAACCTCCCGCCTCAAAACATCCACAGCAATAACATGCGTAGACATCTCATTGGGGTATTTCTTCCAGTTGGCACAGGAAACCTGCTCCCAGGAATAATCAAAGAAATGTTCACTCGAAAAGATCTTCATCTTTATCCGACCTGTATCACCGACTGTTCAGTAACCTAGTCCGATAGTTATACTATCCTCCTCCTCCTGTTGTGGTGTTGTGCGCCGTGCAGTTAGTTAGCGTGTGACTAAGTGCGAAGGGTGAAATTTAAATGGTTAGAAAAAAATTCCGAGGTCGGCGACAGCCGGAGCGCGCCCAAGAACCCGATTATCCGTGTTACCCGGACGAGTGATTATCGTGCGCGTTCAGCCGTACCAGGACAGGGGCTACCGGTACCTACCTGCTCAGCCCATTGAGACTTAGTTTTCACCACTACTGATCTGTTCAACTACATAGTGTTCTATCGTCTCGCGTTCGCTCAATAAACTGCTGGTGCCATTTCTCTGCAACGAAAAAATTGCAAGACAGCACTGCCGACAACCGGTGGCACTGAGACAGGGTTCAGTGGGGTATCTGGAACTTGCGCCGCGATAAGAATTTTCCGGGGAGACCGGCCTCGTCACCTAATGGCATAAATCTTAGTCACGAGGGCATGCAGCACTTGATTCGACTCTCCCACGTCCAACTCATCAATCATTCTCCTTAGGTGACGTTGCATCTGTTCTAGATAATCCTCAGTGTACTTGATCGACTTGGTCACGTTCACCATATAATCGACGGCCTCTTGCCGTAACGCCTCATCGCCTGTCTTTTGCCTTAGAATTGTCGTCAGCAGGCTGTCTGGATTCTGTGTAAGGCTGTGAACCACTGGGAACGAAAACTTTCCTTCTCCGATATCGTCATATGCACCTTTCTGTGATTTGTAGTTTTCTGAAGTCAAGTTCAGATAGTCGTCACGAATCTGGTAGACCACCGCCATGTCTTCAACCAGTGGAATGAGGTTCACTTTTGTGCTGCTGAATGTATCAAGAAGTCTTAGCCCCATTCTAAGGAATGATCCAGTTTCTCGTTAGTCTGAACGGGATATTGAACTTGTCATTGTGCCATACTCACTATCCTTAACCATCTCGCAGTACTCGTCCTGTGATGGACAAACCTCACTCTCTCGCCAGTACAAATCCATTGCCTGGCCCCTGTGCCCATTGCAACATTCTTCAATCACAATCCTTGCCGCCTCTCCGCTCAAATCACTTGCTCGCTTCAACGCCTCGAAGTAAACGTAATTTGCCGAGTTTAGCGTCTGTGGAACGCCATAAACTAAATGAGCCGCAGGCGCCCCACGCCGCAGCAGCGAGCCGTCTTCAATGTCATCAATTAACAGCGACGCGTCGTGTAGCGTCTCGATAATGTCCACACACGCGTTTAACTTCCCCTGAGGCACACTATAAATAGAATTGAATGCCGTCAATACCTTCTCGCACGTTTGTTTGCCCGGCTGCTGGCGGAGGTACGCGTACGGCCTCCCGGCTATCTCGGTCCCGAGCCGTTTGAGCATGTTAGGGAGAGGGGAGGTGGATTGGAGGTTCGAACTGAGAGGCTAGTTCATGCACGCAGCTCAACTCAGTAACCAGCTTTTGCGCGCGAGCGACCGCAGACCGATTCACATAGTATTACTGGAAGCAATTTCGACATAGAAGGTCTGGGTACATTCCCTCCAAAGAAAGGTTCGTCAAGGGGAACACGTCATTCTCGAATTCCAGGGCTAAAAATGTCTCCACCGACGTGTGCCTGATTCTGGAGCTTGTCACCAAGCGGCGGTTCCGCCCACACAAGGTTGAAAGAGGTGTTGTTGCCGCACTTGTTGATAGCGACACGAGATACGTTATGACTTCTACAGTGGTAAGGGCCTAGGCGTCTCTTAACGCTGTCAGAGAGAACTGGCACTGGAATATGGACAGCTTTAGGGACGGGATTGGACTCTAGAGCGGACCGTTGACGTCAGTCTCATTGATCAGCAAGGAATTCAGAGGGACTGTTCAGCGGAGTTGTGGATGTGCTGCGATCCATAAGCAGATTCTTCACATTCGTCCTCTAATTTTGTGTGGTGTCGCCCACACAAATGATTTCGCAAAGCAAGCAATAACGTTGATGCCGCACGTACCCTAACCCGATATCGGCTAACATTGAATGGAAACCTCATCTCATCAAGATGAGCGAGGTTAAGCTGCCTCGCTGTCGATTCCCGCCGGAGATTCTTCCAATAATAGTCAGAAACCTCGCTTTTGAGCACCCGAAGAGCGAGCAGCTCGACCCTGAACAGCCTGATGAGTCGTTCAATCAGCTGATGGGCTTACGGGCAGCAAACTCCTACTTTTACGACATTATCAATTCATCCATCACCTTTGAGCTCTACGCCTGTGGATTATCGGCAAAATTGTTTGGTGAGAGGTATACGGTGCGAGAGAGTTGGGTCTGGACCTCGGAAAATTTCACCTCTGGCTACAGCGACTGGATTCTGGAGCGCATCAGCGACGTGCAAGTTTTTGACTACAAAGGATCGGATCGGGTTGATTCGCTGGCAGAGTTAAGCAAAGTCCTGCAATACATGTCGAATAATGGTCTAGAATGTGCCGTCAAAGAAGTATTGGTAATTCTGCTCCAGATTAGCTTCACCAAGTCAAGGAGCTACGAGTTTCCCTCATTTTCTGGATTAATTTCGTTGAGTATCTTCGTCGACTCTCTGCAAATGACTGAAACAAACACGATAACGATTGGTAAAGGCGTAAAGTGTCTCATTGTGACAATACGCCCTACGCGGAAGGTTCTACGGTGTTTGGACTTTCTATTATTTGGTGAGAACGACGTTGAAATTTTCGCTCTCAAGTTTGAGTCTTGGGATTTGCTAACTATCAGCGCTGAAACCCTACGCTCGCTTGAAATAACTTGTCCAAAATTGAAGGCAGTATACACCGTGAACGTTGATGTGATTTTAGAGATTCCACTGTTCTCTGAGAATGTCGTTTTCAAGCAATTATCGTCATCTGATGAAGAAGCCACACTAGCTCTAGACCCGAGGTACTCAAATCAGGCAGCGTTTCTGAAGCTGGAGCCGGAAAACACTTGAATTGCATTATTGTTAATCTTTGCCTTTGCGTGACCATTCGAACACCTCAGCTCGCCTTCGGAATCTCATTGGTCACCCACCCAGTTTCTAGCCTCACGTGACCCCTGAATTCCCACTTTCCCACCTCATCTGCGTGTGACCTTGCATCCAGTACCTGAATGCCCTCAACTAATTTGGCTTGAATCCGCTTACAACAATTCAGGCGAAGAAGAGAGGAATTCACTGCCCTGCCACCACCTGCTACCAGGTAGAAACAGACTAGATCACTCTAGCGCCATGAAATGAGCGATTTCACCGCAAGGTACCTCTACCAGTGCCTTCAAGGCTGTTCTAATTCATCCTGCATACAGCCATATTGCAAATCCAACTTCAAATCGCATTTCCATGGACGAAACATTACACCCTCTGCTGCCATAGCTTTAGCCACTCAGCTCACCTCTCGTGGGCCTGATTTGCTATGTGAAGCCTTAAAAGGCGAGCTCAGCCCTGAAATTGCATCAAAACTTAACCTCACAAGACCCCTCCAGTCTCCTATACTTAAAGACAAAGCAATCAGCACAAAGAATACCAACATTTTCCAGACATTGCACAGCACCCGAGCATTTCAAGAATGGCCCAAGAACGATACGATATCGTCTCATATTGAGAGGAACCTAAGAGAAGGGGGAGTGAGACTGGACAAGAATCAGCTTTCAGTTATAAGGTCACTCCAGGTGCATTCCTCGGACAGCTACAAGTTGCTTCTACACAACCTGGCTAGTTGCTTGGACATCCAGACGATGAGACGTCTATTTTCATTCATTCTCTACATCCGTTATGCCGCATCACCAGAATACATAGCTAGCCTGCTGCGGTTATGCTTTGAAACGACGCAAAACCAGCTAGTTCGTGTGGCCCAGTTTCTCCATCCACCATTCCTGGACTACTGGCCCGACTCGCCGTATGTTCAACAGCAAAGGCAGAGCATTCCTACTGGAACGCTCTCTTCTTACCGAAATCACTCGATTCTGCTGTCATTTCGAGACTACGGCCACTGGCGGTACCTCACCGACTACCCCAACGACAAGACCAATCTGTTTCGATTTGGCTGTCTGAAATCTATGCATACAGTTACCAACCGCCTGAAGAGCATTGACAGCGTGAAGGGACGCCTGTCGACTGCTTTCGGTCTGTCTGAAGACGACGTCACCCGCAATCTGTCTCTCACGCTAGTCGAATGTTTCATGATTGACGTTGACCGACATAATTTCCTTCCTTCGGTCTTTCACACAGTCTTGAAATCCATGGTTGTGGAGAATCTGTTGTTGCGGCCGCTACGAATACAGTTTTCTGGAGAAGATACTGTAGACCAGGGCGGAGTTCAGATTGAGTTTTTTCAGGAGTTTGCCATTGAGCTCTTGAAGATGCGATACTTTGTCGAAGACGAGGAATCAAATCTGCTTTGGTTCAATCCCGGAAGAGGCGAGTACGAAGGCCACTACGAACTGCTGGGAGTGGTGTTCGCCTTGGCTTTGTACAATGGTTGTACGATGGGTATCAATCTGCCGGAGCTGTTTTATGAGCATATCAGAAATCCAGAAGTGTCAAACAGGCCTCGAAGCATTAGCGACCTTAAGAAAATCAAGCCTGGACTTTGCGAAGGACTAGAGTCTGTTCTCAAGATTGCAGAGACTAGCGACGTGGAGGACCTAGAGCTGACATTCAGTGTAGACGTTGATAATGGCAAAACTATTGATCTTTTGCCGCGCACGAGACATGATGCGGTCACGAATGAAAACGTCTGGGACTACTACAGCGCAGTGGTTGACTTCCACCTTTACAAAGGCGTGAAGAAGGCTATCGATGGATTCTCGCGGGGGTTCCGTTATGTGGTCAACAGTGAACTCATCAAGTTTCTAGGAACAGCTCAGGAATTTCAAAGACTGGTGGAAGGTGAGAGCGAAGTGAGTGCCAGGATTCTCAAAAAAGCAGCCACATACACAGACGGTTACGATGATTCCTCATCCACTATTGCCCACTTCTGGTCTGTCGTTGAAGAATTTGAAGAGGAGCAGCTACAACACCTGTTGGAGTTTGTGACTGGATCAAAGAGAATTCCAACAGGAGGTGCCCAAAGGCTCGAATTCGTCATTCAATGCAACACATCAGACGAGACGGCGCTGCCGACGGCTGCAGTCTGTTTCAACAGGTTGCTGCTGCCCAGGTACAGGACAAGAAAACGACTGGAAGAGAAACTTTTATTTAGCATGTCGCATTCCAAGGGCTTTGGACTGGTGTAGCCATACAATTATAGGTAAAATGCCATTAAATACATTGAATGCCATAAATAAATAATTACTGCTCTCAGATTCCCACAATGCTTCTCCAAGTATCAGTTCGTTTGTCGTTGTTATCATTAGGTTGGGTGTTGACTGGCTTTGGCGTGGGATCTTTGGCGATTTTCGAGGTGTCTCTAAATCGATTCTTGGAAACCTTTCCTCCCATTTCGTAAACTTTTGTGGCATCGTACTTTTCCGGTGTAGACTCCTGGAACTTCTTAACGAACTGGTCTTTTTCGGGCTTGGGGACATACGGCCGGAATCTCTTATCGCCTGGCTCTGGGGGCTGCTCGTTGCCGTACACCAGTTGCATGATTCTGTCTCGCTCACGTTCTCGTTCTAGCGTTTTGTAGTTCTTTGCACCCATCGGTCTGCCTGGCTTTCGTTTTTCCACCAGATGGGGAGGTCGCGTTGGCTGCTTATATCCACGTTCCTCAATAAATTCCATAGGCAACTTGACTTCCCGGTCGTAAATCTCGTTCGGAGACTTTCTTTGGTTAGACGGGCCGGGTGTTTGTGAAGCACTGGCATTGGGTCTGATCTCAGCGGGGTTTTGGCTCGCGTGAGGTCCTGGAGGCGGTCCGTGCATCATGTGAGGATGCGGCGGCATGCCGGGCTGCATCATACCCGAATGCATCATATTCGGATGAGGAGCCATACCCGGGTGAAAGGGCATGCCTGGAAGAGGACGTGACATTGCGCCTTGAGGCGGACGATAAGTAAAAGGCCCGGGTGGGATTGTAATTGGGATTCCAGGCATGCGCTTCTCGGAAACCGAACTCGTGGACGCGACTCTGATTTTTTCTGAGGGCCTTGGCTCAGCCATTGCCTGAACAGGCATCATGGCCATTGTGGCATTAGAATACTGTGGAGGAACTGACGGGGAGTGGTAGCCCTGAGGATAAGCTTGCATCGGATGGGTTGCAGCCGCTGCGGGATAGCTGGAGGGTCGAACATCCTCGTTATATCGAGGCTGGTACGGGCCTTCGTAACTTGGCACTGCCTGAGGAGGGGCTTGAGGAGGGGCTTGCGGCGGAGCTTGTGGTGGAGGAACAGCAGGCGATGCCTGGGGAACAACAGGCGATGCCTGGGGAGTATTCTTCACTCTGGATTTCGGTGATGACAAGCCTAGAAGTGCCCCGACAGCGGCCACGTCGGCTGCATTATTGTCTTTCTCTGCGGCGGGTTGCGGTGCAACGGAGACGTCACCGGCCTCAGAGACGTCACCGGCATCAGTGACGTCGAACCAGGAATCATCTTGAACAGGAATCTCCACGTGAACCGGCATTTGCTTCTTTTGTCCGCGAGGGACCTTTCGCGGCCGTCCTCTGCCCCGCTTAGCCGCGTCGGTGGCGGCGCCAGGAACAGGAGGCTGGGCGGACGAGGTTTCCGTTGTAGCCTTGGGGATTGGCGAATAGAACTGAATCGCCTCGATCTGTACATTGCCAGCTGATGTAGGTTCAGCATTCTCTGCAGTGTTTTCAACAACCCCATTAGCCGTCGTTGGACCAGCTGGCGACTCAGAAACGTTATTCGCATTTGGCGTTGACGTAGCCGGTGCACTGGCCTCGGCATTTACTTCTGAAGCGGCGGCTTTAGCCGGCGTCTCAGGCGTGGATTCAGGCAATGGAATTTTTCTAGGTCGGCCTCGCTTTCGGATAGGTTTCGCATAAGACGATTTTGGTGGTCGGCCTCGCTTTCTCTTAGGCGGGTCTGCTGGGCTTTCGGTAACTGGAACCGCGGCACTTTGGCCTTCTTCAGGAATTGTAGTCTTGCCTTGAGAACCACTTATCTCTGGTGTCTCTCCATTGACTTCTCCGCCGTTGACTTCCTCCGCTTCCTTCACCATTTTAGACGGCGTCACCACCTCCACTGGCTCAATCGGATGCTTTCTAGGTCTTCCTCGGCCACGCTTCACAATAGGCTCCCCGGTCTCTGAATAAGTGATAACTGGAGCTGAGGTTGTAGGCTTTGTGGCAGATTTGGTCTCGGTCACCTCGATAAGTGGAAGACCTTGTGACCGAGTACTCATTCTACCAGTCACAACAGATCTCTTCGACCTAGCTTTGGAAATGGCAGAAATAGCCCTAGATGCTTTCGAGATGCCTCTTGTGCCCATCGGCCTGCCTCGTAACCTCTGCCCCTTGAGCTTGAACTTAAGCATAAGCTTCGTTGGCTCCTCGTTCCAACCTCTGGTTCGCCGACCTGGTGTGGGATCGAAGTCTTCGCCTTCCTCATAACTAGGGTCAATCGTGACGTCTTCAAAGCTGTCATCTTCCTCGTCTTTGCCCTCTTCCTCAAACGACTTGGGCTGTGCTGACATCTTCAAAGGCTCTTTTCTTGGCCGTCCTCTACTTTTTCCGTTTGTGTTCGGGGTGGGAACTGCTGTAATTTTCGCTCCATTAACCAAAGGATACTTCCGTGGTCTTCCTCGCTTTTTTGGCTCTACCTTTACCGTGCTAGCTCTAGCTGTTTTGGCTGCTGCGATAGTCCTCACAGAACTGAGGGGAGACTTTCCTTTCACGCTTCTTCTGAGGCCAGTGCTTTTTGCGTCGCTTTCAGAATCAATGTCAGACCGTGACTTTCTTCCAATAATGCCTCGACACTTTTCAGAGCCGCACCTGCACTTCTGCGCTACCGTTCCTTCAAACCAATCAAAATTGTAGTCATAGGTAATTTCATCGCCCTCTCTGACGCCATCCTTGCCAGCAAATAACCCAATGCGCGGAATTTCGTTTATGAACCACTTTTGCATCTCGGAATTAGGACAACATGAATGATTCACAAAACGAGCGGGCGAGCCACGTGAACCGGAATCAATCACGTGGCCCTTCTCTAGACTTAGGAAATAAAAGTTTTTGGTGCCCGCGTAGTCATTTTCTAGTCGTCGTTTCATTTCTGCTTGACTGATGACGTCGCCCGTGTATTCCAAGATAAGTTCTCCTGGTGCGTAAGCCCTCGTGCTAATAAGACCGTAGCCTCTGTCTCCAGTCTCCACGATTTGATAGCCTTGTTCTTCGCGTGAGGGTGAGGCACGAGAGAGATCTTGGATAGCTCGATTGCCACAGTTGTTGTCACCGAGAGGACAAGTGTCACTGTCGCATTCGCATTGAAGGAGTCTATGTTAGTAACGCCCGAGCGCAGATAAACGGTTCAAGCATGAGCTGCGTTGTGACGTCACTCAAGCCATCGCTTAGCCACCGCCACATTCCGGCTCCGCCTTGTTCCGCCTTGTTCCTTGCATCGCTGTGACTTGGACCGCCTGATCCACCAAAAATAGAGCCCGCAACGTTTCTAGAAAACGTAGAACAACGCAGGTTTCGAAATTTTCAAGACACAGCCTCGAGGCAGCCGCCCCGCCAGTCTGAGTGTTCCAGAATGCAGCAAAGGAGGTGGGTTGACGGGCGTGATACTGACTGTGCCGGAACATCTAATTGCAGTGGCTCTGTAGATGGAAGACTCTGGGAAAACCCATCGCAACATCTCTCGCAACCTGGAGAAGCTCGACTTTGAATTTTTCAGCAATCGTGACCCGTCTCTCTTAGTCGAGCAATATCTTCCACGCTTGTAGAACACCAATTCGTGTCGCGACACTCTATTTTTCACGACTTTTTTCACCTTCGCCGCCAACCCCTCAGACGTCCTCAGCATCGATCCTGTCTCGTCTGCCTTCATACACTCCATAGCTTAATCGAGAAATCTTGGCATAAGAGCACATATTTCACGTCTATAACGCGTAATCGTCGCCTCGTAGCTTGACACAGCACCTCGCCACAACGCCTACAGCTCGGGTAAGGCACTCACCTATTCAAACAGTCTTCCCCACACTTCACCTTGCAAAAACAGCTCGGCCTCTGATCCTGATGTCGTCCCACGGGATAGGTTACATCAATCCACGCATCTCGTTAGTCATGCACCCTGCAAACCTGTTACTTACTCCTCTTCATACTCTTCCAATTCGGGATTTTTCGCAGATTAGCAGCAATGATCTTCCGCTCTTGTTCTTCCTCTTCACCCCTAGCAGCTCTTCTCCTCTTGTAGTACGACCCCCAGTCAAACTCAATCGAACACGATTCAACGTAGTCGTATAGCAGTTTGTCCTGGATACGCGGAATCTGCGACAGTTCGAAGAATTCTCGTATGGCCGCGGAGGCTTGCAAGAGCGAGTGAGCTCTCAGGCCTCGTTTCGGTTTTTCCATCTTGTGGAAGATAGACGAGAGTGGCCTAGTGAAGTCCCAACACGCACTACATGTGAGGCGCGCCGGATTTGGAAGGAGGTTGCAGATCATCAAATAAATTTATCCCCAGCTTGTTTATAAGTGAAAATATTTTACCTAATTTATAAACATTTAATATTGCTTATTTCAAGTGTTAATAGTCTATTACACTCATTTTTCGCGTTTTTTTGCCCACAGCCCGGCCTTGCCCGGTAGAGTGCTGTATGTCTTGGTGCGCGGACAAGGGGGGGAGCAACAAACTTCCAGCTTAAATTCTCCTTCTGAGCGGCCAAGCAGCCTTCTAACCAGCAGATTTGAGTCCAAAGGAACAGCTCTGTTGTTAATGATCAAGGAAACTGTCGACTACCGATGTAAAAAAAAATTGGTGGCGCGCCTTAGTGCCACACGGACTGCGATGAACACGATATTACTATTCACCAGCTAGTTTCTGAGGCAGTTGCTCAATGAAAAGTTCAGGCGTAATGAATCTATAGTTCAGTCATGTTCGGCGAGATGTGTCATCTAGAGAAGAATTCGATCTTGAGTTTCGATATGGCATGAGAGAATAGAAACCAAATTTGGATCCCTTATACAGAACCATTCCTCTTGTGTATGATTTTCGTCACTGTTGCGTCTTCAATATGCGAGCCTGAACAGAGGCCTCACTGGAGTCTCCATCACAAACTAGCATGCAAGCTGTCTCATTTTCAGCTTTATGCACCAGTTCTCTACCAGAAGCCGTCATGATTAGCTCCCAGTAATTATTCAGTAGTGAGTTGAGTCTCCTGCCATAACAAATTCATACGTGGCAAAATTGGACTGTATAAGTATAGTTTGTTGTCTGTATTTTCACTCTACGTGCGGCTTGCACGGAACCCGAGCCGTAAATTCCCAGTTATTAGAGGACATGAAGTGAATGACTAGTAACTCGACTTGAAATTTTGATATATTTATAGAGCCCCACATCTCCACCCTAACCCACCGCCTCAAAAGTCACCAACCCTGCAACTTTTATCGCGACTCGACATCAAATTAATTCGCGTTAAGTACACTAATCGGATTACACCTGTAGCCTTCCAGTGCTCAGATCTCAAATTTCAAACTTGAAGATGACGTAACGCAACGTCCCAAAGAGCCTCATCACCTAACGTTAGCTATCGCGTACTTTGCATATTGGTAGGGTAACCAAAATAAAAACATCGCAAAAAAATTTGATGTGGGCAATTTTAAAGTGGGTCAAATTTGAGTTAAAAACCCCATGTTAAAATGTCTCATATTACCCCTGACAACACCGGTAGGTCCGATATTTGTAAAGTATCATCTGCAGCTTTGTCTCAAATCAGCAAGTGAAACCAGCAGATTGCAGCCGCGATAATTTCATGCATAAACTTATATTTAGGTTGTACCATCAGCTTTCTGTCGCCTGTAAAACTCGTTGGGGGAAATTTAATTTCGCATGAATGCAGCGCACACGTGACGTAAGTCTCACATCCAGCTTGTCTATAACATGCCCAGCAAAATAGCAGTAGTATGAAAGTAGCTGTAGTTGGGTTAAATCTCGCGAGTTACCTTGCTTTGTAATCTGTCTGATGGAAAAAATATTGCTTCCGGCAGACCGGAACAACCCTAACCCGCAACATTGGTCGTACGACGAGATTTGCGCTAAAGTGTTAACGACGAATTTCACCTCAAAAATCCGACATATCTTTAGCTTGCCATCAAAGGTAATTGAGTAATTCAATAAATCCACGAAATTGCGTACGCGCATGCACAGGATAATAATGAATGTGAGTAAAGCAAGTCGAGAATTGTATTTCAAATTTCAGTCATCTTCGCCTGTGGTATGTCACTGCTTGCACGCTCATAGATCGATAGCTACAGGATAATGTAGAATAACGTCTGCTCCAGAGATTGTGTTTCCGATCGACAAAAGAGCCACTGCCGACCGCTTTGAGTCTGGACCCCAGAAAGCCTAAGTGAATAATCAGTTCTGGCCTGGACACAGCCGTGTTCAGTATTTTTGCAAAACCTTTCTGGGGATTAGTCACATCTTCAGGAAAATGTTCTGGCGCAAGTTTGGTGCCGACCGATTGCAGCTAGCAACAATTACGGTGTCAAACTTCCCTCAATATAATGAAGATAGTAATCAACTTGGCTCTTTTCGACACCAAATCGTTCAAAAGAAGTTCCCCAGCCTGCCGCGAATTGTTGAATAATTCCACTCATGATGTAGCCACTTTCGGCTATAACCTCGCCATGCATGATTCTCAAGAGCGCGGGGGTATCTTTGAAGGTCATATCCCAAATTCAACGCCTCATGCATATGTGTACAAGGCTTTGTTAATTGATGGATCAGACATTGACTTTAAACATTTCCCTGTGCCCTTCTTTAGTGAGCCGTTCGTGAGCCGTTCGTGCGGCTCACCCAACGAGTGCGGGGTACATGTCGGAAACACGTCTCCGACTACCAGGGTGATTGGGCCGTCATTCCGATAAGCGACCCCATCTGTTATAAGTGGTCGTATACATTCTGGCACGGCTACAATTAATGCCGGTACAGCTTGAATGCGGCGCTCGCGGCTGAAAATACGACTCTAAGATATCGATAGTTCAACCAGCGCTCAGCACAAAGGGAAGTTGTTGGGTGGAACTGTAACTTATCGTCAATGGTTCATTAGTAATGAAAAGCACGTCCAACGTCGTTTGTTAGGATCACGTGACCAGATGACTTGCTCGTATATAACCCAAACATGTTTCAACTGCTGAGAGAGCATGATGTGTGGGTGCGATGACGTGGGGAAGTCTACCTACTGAGTTGTGGCTGGAGATATTACAGTTCTTAAAGATCATAGATTTGATGAAACTATCGCTGACTTGCCATCGGCTTTACGATCTGATTCAACCTGGGTTCTTTTGCTATCTCCATAATGAGAAATATCTCAGCTTTGACATACCAGCAATGGAGCCGAGAGGGCAAGATGAGTACTTTGAGTGCAGTACTGGAGACGATGATATGCGATACATACGCCTGAAAGTGTCACATATCTTCACGCCTTCATCCAAATTCTACAAGATTAACCTCGCAGAGTTTGATCAAAGAACAAGCGAAGGGAAAAACGACTGGGTTATTCAAAACCTCAGAATAGTGTTTCTTGTGTTTGAAGGTCACTATTACAGTGATCCTGATCCAGGTGAGTGGCTTATAAACGTCCTTGCCGGGACGAAAACCAAACTACAAAAACTGGAGAAGTTTAATGTTATCCTTCGACGAGAGTTCGAGCAAAGATTTAGCGGATATCTGGGTCTACTGACTCAGTTTTCCGCATCTGTAGCAGTTTTGAGATGAGTACGGATAGGCTACATATGGAGAATATACCAGCTCCAACTTCTCACCCAGCTAGCCTTCGGTCTCCAGTTACAGATCGAAGGCACCTTCACAGTCGTAGTGCCTCACATTTTGCTCAAATTTATGTCCCGAGTAGCTTTGGTAGTCGGCAATAATGTCACGATTACCAATGCCACAATCAACAGCTGAGGAAAGTCCCGGCAATCACTGTATATGATAACCAGTGGTACAAGACTCAGTCTTGAATCGTCAAAGGAGAGTTGTACCCAGTTTCCAGAACACCAGGAGCGTTATTGCCGAGCTGTTGGACTATTTTGTATAGTCCGGAGAGCAAGTCATAGGCTGGTTGACCGAGGCCATCTGCTGTGTTAGCTACAACACCCCTAACTCCGTTAGTTACTTGTTCCAGGGCACCACCAACGTTCTGAACGGCACCTTGAATATTTCCTTGCTTGACACCGGTATCAATGTCATCCAGAAGAGGCCTTAAAAGGCGTAAGCTCGAGAAGCGCCAGGAATCCAGCTAGGGTTAGACAGGCATCCGTGTTGCTTTTGTCCTCCTAACTCTCGGTTTGAATTAGCTGCGCGTTGATATTAACGCTGGCAAGAGAGTCACTGGCTCCAATATTTGGCGGCGAAGCAGCAGCAGCAATGGTAGTGGTGAGAAGAGTGGTTGGCTTCATATTTGGTGCTGCCAGAGATGCAATCACATGAATTGATTCTTTGAAATGTACGATCGTCAAGATCGATGGGCATGCATGCAGGCCGGGCCGGTGGCACGTGAACAATCGCAAAAGCTACCAGGGTCTCCATCGGGCCGGGTGAGCGCGTGAATAAGCACAACCCTTTAGCTTTACGAGTTACTGACTGTGAGGGATCTTGCGCTAGAAATTCCAAACCCAAATTAATGGGCATCTACCTGGTTATCGGTGAGACTCGCAACTATTCCAATGAATATAGGTCCTGTATCACGTGAGTTCTCCTGAATTCAGCAGCTCCATCGGTGTGAGTTTTAGTTAAATATACACGCGGTACGTGTAGCTGACTGTTTCCCTGTAGGTACGTTGTTCTTTGCGGTACGTGGGGCGCGATCGATCGATCACGAAAAGTTCAGACAAATTAACAACTCACAAAGCAAGACGTCAAACCTTAGCCCAGTTCTATGACTAGCATCATATGCAAAGGAGTAAGGTTAACGCTAGGTTTTCATTCTCCCCTGAAGTAAAGTAAACCTATGACGTTTAGACCTCCCCCATACATGCAGAGCTGTGCATGGCTGGAAGACAATTAAAGCTATGGCGCAGGAATCTAAAGCTTTGGCAGGCCACTAATGATAATGCTTAAGATTTCAAAGAGATGTCAATTTACAAATTAAAGAGCTTTCGAAAAGACCTTTCGTGCCCCAGACGGCCACACTAGAATCGAGTTCAATTTCACCGTTGATTCCGGAAATGTAATGAAGATTCTCTAAAGATAGTGTTCTTAACCTCGAATGGCGGGTATATCGAACCATATCCAAGTATACTTCTTCCAGCACATATAGAAGTAATCACGTGCGTGATATCGGCATACAGTGTATGTCGGAAATCAATGCGCGTTGTCATGGGAGAGAATTTGTGGTGAATATTACACACCTCAGGGTTCGAACCATGTCCCGACAACCCTAGCCCACAGACTACCTCTCATTGTAAGCCTCTCAATACCGCATCGTAATGAATTGGCTGCGATATGCTAGGCCAAGGTTCGTCCAGCAGCCATTATATGGCACACGGGGGTTCAAGCGAATCCCCGTGACGTCACCGTTCGGCATTTGGTTCATGCAAGGATCCCGAAAGTTTCTCAAAATTGTGGGCGCCTTTTATGGTACCGTGATTGTGGCAGTTGGAGGCACTTATTTCTACACGACTTGGAAGTTTTCACAGATCCAGCCTGTTCCCAGCGAATGGACGATGAAACAACGGATTCTGGCGCTGGCTGGGGCCAATCATGATGTCAATGACCGGCCAGAATTGGTGGTGAAGTACTACCGAGACCTGGTTGATCAGCTCGTTAAAGAAGACTTGACAAGGAAAAGTCCTAATTGGCTGGCTGGTTATTCAGATGTCGTGATCCGGCTTGGACTGGCACTGGAGCTTCTGGGCAGCAATGAAGCGAGAGAAGCTCTAGAGAGTGGGTATTCGATTCCATTTGGACAGAAGGAACTCAAAGCAAAGGCGGCAGTTCAGCTGGGAAGATATGAACTGCCTGAGGACGTTGATACAGCACAAAAATACTTTTCTGAGGCTCTGAATTGGCTGGATAGTTCCTCCGTGAAGGTGAAGGAAGTGAATGGCAAACAATTCTTTGCCGTTCAAGAAAAAGCCAATCTGAACGAAGCCTTAGTTGACGTTTTGGTAGAGCTGGGAAGGTTATACGTTATTGGTGGTCATAGGCAACAGGCCTTGGAGCTGTATCTGTCGCTACACCGAGGGATGAAGCATATCGAGGACACCCACTGCTCGAAAGCGTTGGTCATGTCTCGAATCAGTGAACTGTTGTGGAGTTTCGGAGAGAGAAAAGAGGCGATTGTATGGTCAGAAGGGTCGTTTTACGAGGGTAATCCGAAATCAAGGGCCTCAGAAAAATGCAGAGAGTGCACTAAGATGGCTGCAGAGCTCACAGGAAGAATGTATGGTAACTTGGGTATGGATGAGGAGAAGAACAAGTTTATGAAATGGGCGGGTGAGCTGGCGAGGGCGTAGTCCAGTGCACGCATCCCAGCTTACGGCCTCAGGCTAATTGTACTAACATGTAAATAGTGAATCATTCAAGGTTAAAGTCAAGCTCTTACTAGCTCGGAGACTATTTGACTACCGGGTCATTAGTTCTATCGTCAAATTCATAACTATGTACATTTACCAACTGGCCTTGGTGACGCCTGGAAGCTTTCCCTCCAATGCAAACTCTCGGAATTTCATCTAGGTTAGATCAGTTCACAAGTATCCCGTTGAACAAACTGACGAACAACCAAACGTGAACAACAACCTGTCGCTCAGTCCTTTACTCACCCTGCACAATCGAAACTCCTTAATAACACTTCGAGAGTATCCCGCCTCAACACATCTATTCCTGACCTGAGTAAATCGTGTGTAGTTTGGCATAGCAGTCAGCTGCAACTGAGCCTCCAATCGAACCCTCATTGGCAAAGTAGTGTTCCTGGACAGATACCTCAGAGCCTGTCGTCGAGTCTCCTCCTCGGCAAACATCTGTCGCTTAAAGTTGTCTCGAACCATTCGAGAGGTGACGTGCTCGCCACCAGGCAGAGCAAAGTTCTTGAACCCAGGGTATCGTGGAGGCATGGCGCTATCGGTTCGTGATTGAATTTTTGACGTTCCCAGCGAAATTTAGGGAGTCACGTGAGAATGTCTTTGGTGGGGAACCCAAACCCGAGACAAAAATGTGCTTGCTGGCTTAACTTGGATCTCTGGATTGGTGGTGGAGACACATATGACGTAACGGTATCTAAGCGCTGAGCAAAACCTTTTCCGTCGACGATGCCAGGCGCTTGTCTTGAATTCTGGCAGCCGAGAACTTAAACGCTCGCCTGGAAACCTTAATTTACAATGGCAATGAAGTCCTTCAGACATCCCGGAGTTGGCATGAGAGGAGGTTATCTATGGATCAGGGCGGTATGTGCTGAGATGGCGATTTGAATGGCCTGCGAAGGTAATGGCTGATGCGAAAACAGTTTTGAACAAGATTTGGCGGATGAACTCCTTATTATAGGCTCGAGTTGAATCCAAATTCCAGAGGATAATGTTCCAGGGCCACAAAAATATTCCAGATTTTGAACACTTGCCCACTGAATTGAAACCAGGCGCCTAATAAGCTTGAGCCCGGGCTTTACCAGGCGTACTACACGGGTCTCGCTTATGCGTGTCGATTCTAGCGGCCGTTAACAGCCTTTAGAGATGAGTTCTGTCTATTGGAGACGGAAATATGAAAATGCAACTTCAATTTTCAAGAGGTCAACTGCCATTAGACAAAGTATGGCTCTCACAGCTCTATATGCTTGTCATTCTCTTATGGTTTGACAATCGCCCGAATCCGGCTGTCTTTCGGGGATACGGTGAACTTGAGTCGGAATTGACTCGGTCCAGCAATGGTCTAGCTCAGAAATGATATATAATGGCTGCCGGACCTCACGAATATTATCAATTTCTGAACATGAAATACCATCTTCTGATTGCTTTTGCTACCGCATTGGCTGTGCCAGTCGACACCTCAGTTGACGGTGTCTTGAGCCTTCCTGTTGAACGAGTGGTCGTGACGAACACCACCAGTGTTTCCAAGCGAGACTCTGACGTCACTGTGAATCTGTCCAACCGAGTCTACCGGTATCTTGCGACTTTGAGCATTGGAACCCCTGCTCAAAGTGTTCAAGCTGAAATCGATACAGGAAGTTCCGATTTGTGGTTGTATTCGCCTAAAGCCGGTGTGAGCCAGTCATACACCTTTGACGAGACCAAGTCTACCACCTATAAGGATCTCAACCGCTCGTACAGCATTGGCTACGTGGACGGCTCTGGGGCTAAAGGAGAATGGGGCTCAGATGATTTCGCCTTTGGCTCCAAGTCAATCTCTGATCAGCAGTTCGCTGTGGTTAACGAGTCTGGCCAGAATAGCCAGGGGATCTTTGGAGTCGGGTACGCGTCTCTTGAAAGCACTTCTTTCACGTATTCCAATATTCCCTCGACCTTGAAGTCGCAAGGTTTCACTAAGCGAAATGCTTACTCTGTCCACATTGACGATTTGGACACAAAATCTGGTTCTATCGTGTTTGGGGGAGTGGATTCGGCCAAATACGAAGGACAGCTATACACAGTTCCTGTGGCTGATCCTTGGTACGAGAGATTGTCAGTCGACACAAAACTATTGGGTCATGAGTTCAGAGCAACGATTGACTCTGGATCTTCCTTCTTGGTTCTCCCAGATAATATTGCTGTTCCATTTCTGGACAGCCTTGATGTCGTTTTTGACTCAAGCTCAAATGCAAACTGGACGGACACCGTGCCTACTGAAGATTGGGTATTTGACTTTTCTGGCGCAAAGATTACCGTGCCCGCTTCGCATTTGGTTATTCCTGGATACGTTGTTGGCGGTGGGCCTAAAGAGTACCTGGTTGCTGTCAGTCCATCTTCCTACTACGATAACTCGATCGGCCTAGGTGACACTTTTCTGAGAAATGCCTATGTGGTGTTTGATTTGGACCAGAATGAGATTTCGCTTGCGCAGTCAAAGTCTTCGAGCGAGTCGAATCTGGTCGCTATTCCTGCTAGTGGAGCAATTCCAGGTTCTACGCCAGCGCCAGATCTCTCCTAGTTTGATGTTAGAACACCAATGATTATACTTTTGACTTGCGATGAACCCGCGTGGTTCAAGGCATCCAACTCGCTTAACAAGCACGGTCTACCACGTACTGCACATAGTCTACTTTGTGTATGCTATTGCCTGAGCTCAACAGTCATGCTACCAAGAGAAACACATCTGTGGCGAGGCTTGACTGTTTCCAGAATGTCTCTGACTGACAACTAAACCAGAACCGGTGTTCCGCGAGCAAAACCGGGTGTCTTGCTGTATTTACTGGTATTTGGCTGAAAAAGGTATCACATGAACACCCGGAGAATATAAGCTGGCATTCGATGGGCATGCGAGTTCAGGCTTTATTGTTTTGCGGTCTGGACTCAGAAAAGTGCGAGGGCCGGCTCTGAACTGTGCCGGTGATAGATCCAGCCCACGAGAGTCAATACAACACTGAAGGCCGTAGAGTTCTGCTAATCATCCCGGTATTTTGCGGCCCGGGCGGCTTCCATCAAATCTCTATGCTTCCAGCTGGTTGTATGTATCGCATTCAGAACGCAAACCTGACTTGACAAAAACCAAGTGTCAAGTTCAGCGTCCTCCTCAACCACAAGGTACTGAAGATGTGTCAATTTACGACACACCTTCTCCAGATATCGTTGTCCTCTGTCTGAAAGCTTACCAAAACTAGTAATCTCTAGAAACTGAACGGCATTATCTGTGAGGTCCAGTTCAACGAAATCGCCAGATTCAGGCTCATTATACAGGGAGACTTTCAAACTTTTGACTCTGTTTCCAAGTTTTAATGAGTTTCTCGATTCAGCATCAATCGTAATCGAGATGTCTGCGTTGGGAAACACGCCAGACACAGAATTAATCAAGTCTCGGTACCTTGAACCGTAAAGCAGGTCTCCGCAAAGCACAATCTCCGTCAGGCAGTACCGACGATTGTTATGTCGGAGATACTCCAAATACCTCATGTTTTCATGCCCGGTCCATTGCGTGTAGTAGTTGTAGATACTCTTGACGTTACCTTTGATTGCGCTCCGAGGTTCTGGAGCCGGCGTTCGCCTTAAAGTAGTTCTTTGCCAACACGTACTCAGCGTTGCAAGGCTCAGCTCGTAGTGAATGTTCTGCGTAATGATGTCATTGAATAACCGGCAAACAAACAAGAGGTTGGTGATTTCCTTGCCGAGGTATTTAAACACGCTCAGCCATAGTTCAGAGGGGAGCGCATAGACACCGGAACCATCAGCCATCGGCCCGAGCGCTATGGTAGGTGATGGTGAATAGAGAGCGCGTCTCGAGACACGCGTGCGGCGCCTTCAAGGTACGTAACCTCATTATGTTTTAGGCAAACCGGATTAATACTCAGGAACTTGTCGGAGTGCGATATGTATCGTGCGGCATTCAAGCGAATGGTTAACTACGGACCTCCGATACCCGAGTACGGGTCGGAGCCTCGAGGACCTGGCTGAGCGTCTCACACCGCGCTTCTCGATGCCTAGAGAGATTTAAATGGCCCAAAATAGTCGAGTTTTGGCTCTTGATACATGCCCTCCTATTCATTCCCTCCTATTCATCAGGAGCAATACGAATCACCGTGAGTCACCGAGCCACGCGCCGCACCGCCGCATCTGTCACGGCTCAAACGGCTGGCAAAATCACATGTAACCGGTTACATGAAATTGAAATGCATATTAATCATGCACGCACTGTGGGTCACGATAATGAATTGACATCTCAGTAATGAATGATCATGAGGGACTGTCAGAAACCTCTGAATGACAGTGCAAACACGGGGACCCAACGCGTATCAAGACTTTCATGCAATTGCCAAAGAATTCGCTGGTCCCTAGATCTAAGCTTTCACATGCTAACCCATATGCATATACCTGTAAGGTCCTCAACACTCAACAGATCTCATCATACTAACATTGGCTGTACGACGTATAACAGCCAGATTATTAAATAAATATATGGTAGCGATTAGATCTGCACCTATCCCAAATCGATTATCACATGCAAAGACATATATAAGCTCAGTATGCCCACTTCTTCTTCCCGCCAACTTTCACTCGCCAAGGTTAATTAACATGCCACCATGTACTCACGCATAACTCACGGCTATACGGCAACGATCCGAATTTTAACCATACATCTGTGCATGTCATTAAACTTCAAAGAGATACAGTGTAACGTGTGCTAAAGTTCTGGTATTGTCTAAACAAAAGTGGAACCTAACCCTGAAAACGTGCTCACCCCCATTGCACATCTGAGCCAATACCATTACACGGACCCTACTCTTTGAGCTGCACAGAGCTGCAATGGCCTGTTGGGGTGCGTGAACGATGCACGTGATATATTTTCACATGCCAATACGACATGATTTATCGTTGGCGCACGTGGATTTTCAGGGGACATTTACCCATGCACGATGGGTATATAAGGACGGTGAATCCTATGAAGTCTGTATTGATTTCAATCACCACCTTATCAAACAATAATGTTTTCACCTAGCGAGTGGTACGAGAACCTGAAAGCTGAGACTCACTTCCCCGGCAAGAACAGCACGGAAGTCGATGAAGTTGAGGAAGTTGAAGTCCCTAGCGCTGGATCTCTACGACTAGGAAAGTACTGGACTGTTTTCGCTGCAGGTGCCGGTTTGTTTTCTGACGGTTACTGCGCCAACTCCATTTCCTCTGTCAATACTATTCTCGCCAATGTCATGGGAAAGACCTATACCGAATCTGCTGCTCAGAGTAATGTCGCCAGTATCACTTTTGCTGGTACTATTGTCGGCCAGGCTCTGTTTGGCTACATTGCTGACTTTCACTCGAGAAAGTTGGGTATGCTGATTTCCCCAGCTATTCTGATCCTCTTCACTATTCTGGCTGCCGGTGCCTGGGGCAAGGGCGGTGGCTACTCTGACGGTATGCTTACTGCTCTGGTCGTTTATCGATTTTTCCTCGGTGTTGGTATCGGTGGTGAATACCCAGCTGGTTCCACCGCCTGTGCTGAGGCCACTAATGCTCTGAAGAAGGGTAAGCGAAACCGATGGTTTATTTTCGCTACCGATTTCATGATTGACACTGGTTTCGTTGTGGCTGCCTTTGTTCCTCTGGTTCTGCTATGGATTTTCGGCACTAAGCACCTCGAGTGGGTCTGGCGATTGACTCTTGGTTTCGGCGCCATCTTTCCACTGATTCTGTTTGCCATTCGAACTCGATTCGAAGAAAACCCGCAGTTCCGAAAGAACAACATGAAGCGAATGAAGATCCCATACTGGTTGGTCATCAAGCACTATGGTCCACGACTCGTTGTTGTTTCTTTGATTTGGTTCATGTACAACTTTTCCTCCTACGCTTTCGGCATCTACAGTTCCCAAATCCTGTCCACCATCATCAAGGACGAGAACTACTACAAGATTTTTGGCTGGAACGTTGTCTTCAACCTGTTCTACCTACCAGGTTCTTTCGCCGGTGCCTTTGCTGCTGACTACCTTGGACCACGACTATGTCTGGCTCTCGGTGTCGGTCTCCAGGCTATCATGGGTATCATTATGGCTTCCTGCTACTCTTCCCTGTCCAATTCTGTGGTGGCCTTTGTCATTGTGTTTGGTATCTTCACTGCTCTTGGTGAGTTTGGCCCAGGTGACAATATTGGTTTGCTGGCTTCCAAGACTTCTGCAACCCCAATCCGAGGACAGTACTACGGTGTCGCCGCCTGTGTCGGAAAGGTCGGTGCCTACGTCGGAACCAAGGTCTTCCCAACCATCATTAAAAACGCCGGCGGTCTCGACACCGTTAAGGGTAACCAAGCTCCATTCTGGGTTGCCTCTTCCCTGTGTTTCTTCTCCGCCTTTTTGGCTCTCTTCTGCCTGCCATCTCTGACCCAAGAATCCATCTCTAACGAAGATAACCGATTCCGAGAGCTGCTCGTTGCCAACGGCTACGATATCTCTCAGCTGGGTGACATTGACGCCGTCAGCGTCGACACTGAGGAATCCATCGCCAACAAGGAGAAGGAGTTTAGCTAACTAACGATTTACGTATCCTAGACTAATGATTAATGACCGCACAGTCTGTGCTATGATAAACTGCCTCAGAGCACTACAAAGCCGTGACTGATACTAATATTGGATTGACCTTAAGCTAACTAGGTAGTGTACAGGTTTCAGTGCCGGAACATGAACTATATTCCTGGCCGTCGATTGGAACAGGGGCCTGTGTAGGCAAACTCGTTGACTTTAAGGTTGTGAGTCTCTGGGACAGGTTTGAGCGCCTTTTTGAGACCATGCTTCACAGTCTCCGTGACTTTGTGATGCTTATCATGATCATGAGTTGGGTGTGAGTTCATCATGTTCGAGTCAGTGTTTGAATGCATTGTGGATGTGGAGTCTGAAGAGCAGAAGGCTTCTTTATATAGTTTTTTGGTTCTCGTCTGCTCCGCAATTTGAATGTTCTGAAATCTTCTACTGACGCGCGATGATTCGGAGCCCGCAATATGACGTAGCCACACGGCTCCGATGACGACAGGCGCAATGAGGTTAAAGCAATGTTCTTGTGACGACGATAAGTAAATGTAAAATTCGTTTAGCAACAGCGTCAACAATTATTAGTCCAAGCAGAGCAACCCAAAATCCTAACACGCGTGCCACGTGCGTGAAGGGAGCAAAATGAGTCCTAGCGGTGCCTGGTTTCGATACAAGGACATCAGACCACGTGCCCTGCACGCTTTCTGCGCCATATCGCTTTGATGGGTTTTCGAGTTCGTTTGGTCGCCAAAGTGGCAAATCATGAAAATGTCTCAGCCGCACGAGCCGCGCGATGAGATGTCGACACGGATCGAACTAACATGGCAGACACAATGTTGAAATAGAGATCAGGTTCAGTAAAAAGAACGTGATTCGACCCAGGATCGAACTGGGGACGTTCTGCGTGTTAAGCAGATGCCATGACCAACTAGACCATCGAACCAGTGGTTAGCAGAGGACATTTGAACGGTACAATCGTGCAAATTCGGAACCAAAAATTCGCCAAAAACGCTCAATATACCGTTAACTTTGTATTCTAGCTTCTATGCTTTCTGTTATATACCGATTTTAACATTCTGTCAGCATCCACTGACCGACATTCTCGTAGGTGTGCCTACTCCAACAAAGACTTTGCTCTCCTGAGACTAACTTCTCTGAGCACCTGCTGAAGGTCGTGAACAGTGTTGTTGACGTACATTATCGGCTCTATCTTTTCCTCCTTCAGCGAGTAGAGCTCAGACTCCTTTGGCATTAGCAACAGCCCATTGGGAAACCCATTTTCCTCCATTCTCCTCTTGAGTATCTTCTCTCCTTCTTCATGATCATGAGAAGCCACTGTGTATAACACGAGGCGTCGCTTGTCGCGAACAGATACTTCGCCAGCAGTTCGCTGGCAAGAACAGTTCTTTATAACATGAACAACCAACGCGTTAAAGAAATAGGGAACCCTGTGGAACGTTTCCGGGTCTTTTAGTTCCTCATCTATAGAGGCCAAATCTTCACTGCTGAGTATGTTCATGTTAGGACGCCTTTGCTGTCTCACCTGTTTTAAAGAGTTGGGGCGTTAACATTGGAATGCACATGTCTCCCTGCATTCGGTCCGGCGAATATAGTCCACACTAACCGGTGAACTGAAGTCACAGCATACTAGAGGTGATCATTAACTTTGGAGGGATATTCATCCGGAGATGGAGCAACTCTTATCTTATCAGTCACGTGACCGAATCAAGAAAAACAACTTTGACAAGGACAAGATGTATGCGCATACCAGTGCAAGTCCTAAAGATGGGCAAAACTCGTCCTCTATACTATGGAGTAGCCAAAGGTCGTGAAGTTGGAGTTTTCACCACCTGGGAAAGTTGCAAGGCTTCGGTTGATGGGTTTTCGGGTGCAAAGTACAAGGGATTTCAAACCAAACAGGATGCGGAGAACTTCATCAAGATATACACGGCAGAGCCAACGGTCAGGGAAATTCCAGCGTCTCCTTCGGCTGTACCGAGGGATTTTCCTCAGATGTGTGGTGTCAATACAGCCAGAGTGGTAAAGCTCCCCAAGTTGGAGAGGAGAACAAGAGGTATTTTGTGTATGGACGACAGGTTGACGAGTGGGGGGAGAGAAGAGGCAAGGTATCTACAAGATATGTATTTTGAACCTGTTTATGAGGCTGGAGCTGAATACGAGGGGCGCCAGTATAGGCCGGAGCACAGGGAACAAGGGATTAGGAATCATGAAACTGATGTTTTTGGTCAAAGATCTGAAATGAATGGCAGTCCAAACATCAAGCGTGAGCCATCACCAGACAGTCCACTCGGCCCTGTCACGCATGTACCTGTCACCCCAGCAGGAAGTCCGGTTAAACGAGAGCCAATGGAGCACTATATTGGAGTTCAGGACCCGATTCTTACTCCTCTAGCTAGCCCCCAACAACCATTGGCATCTCCTGGCAAACAAACTACAGTTTACGTTGATGGAGCCTGTCCTTCCAACGGAACCGACAAGGCCCGGGCGGGCTATGGACTTTTTTACGGCTACAGAGATCCCCGAAATGTCAGCAAACCGCTCCAGGGTGGTCTACAAACCAACCAGCGTGCCGAGCTTACTGCCATCCTTGAAGCACTTCATACTGCTTTCCACGAACGAAGCCACACAACGATAGTCACTGATTCTGAGTATTCAATCAAGTGCCTGAATGAATGGGGTGACAATTGGGAGAAAAATGGCTGGCGCACGGCTACAGATCAGATTGTGATGAACAAACAACTAATTGTGAAGGCGCGAAGAGTAATTGCGGCTTGCAGGACCAAGAATGTTGAGATTTCGTTTATGCACGTCAGGGGCCATTCTGGAGTGCCAGGAAATGAAGCAGCGGATAGGCTTGCTGTTCAGGGGGCGAAAATGGACAGGTCTGGGGCCTAGCGAAGGCAGCTCATTGACGTGCACATAGCATCTGTAAAACTATTTATTTTGCATCACATTCTTTCTTATCCAACGTTACTACTCCCAAAATTGGTCGCATCGCGCTAGGCGGCTGATTACCTACTTGATGTATCACAATCCAAATGAAAATACACGTGACCCCCTCGAACTCAATACGTCATTTGCCACAATGTTTCAGGACTCCATAATTCAGGGAATCTTATGAGTGGCGCGCAAGACAGTTTGATTGTGATAACTGTGATAAAAATAGTGTTGCCCGGTCTACCACAGATCACCAGATCAACAGTTCCAACTGAAAACTGATTATCCTCAGAACAAAGCAGAACAAAGCCCTCAAAAACACTAGCAAAATCACGAGGAAGAATCAGAGAAGAATCGCACAGTAAATTCAACCCCTACCCCCAAAGGTTACCCGGCCGCAACCGCCCCACTCAAGGCGTAAGGGACTCAAGCTCCTGCGACGGAACATCACTGAAGTTGTGACCGCAGGACATCAGCGAAAATGGCCCTACCAGTTCTTGTCGTATACGCCGACGGTTCCTGCTTGCGAAACGGCCAGCGAGACGCTGAAGGAGGCATCGGCGTTTTCTTTGGACCCAAGGACAGAAGAAACATCAGTGAGAGACTGCCTGATAGTCCTGTGCCAACCAACCAGCGAGCTGAGCTTATTGCCATCATCCGAGCTTTAGAATTTGCCGTTCAGCGAAAGCAGAAAGGACGGCCTATTCACCTTCGAGTCAAGTCTGATTCCAAGTACGCCATCAACTGCGTTACAATCTGGCATAAAGGTTGGAAGTCTAATGGATGGAAAAACCTCAAAGGAGCCCCTATTGCCAACAAAGAGTTGGTTCAGAAGGCTCTGAGGCTGATCACTGAACTGGAGGATCATTACAGCTCTCTTGGCTTCAACATCAATGTTGAATTTGAGCACGTCCCAGGCCACAGCGACCAGTACGGAAATGAAATGGCTGATGCTCTTGCCAGAGCTGCTGCTGAGGATATCAGAACTCTTAGAAAACCTCACGCCATTCCTCAGCTGAATGCTTATGCTTATGGCACTCAGATGACCAACTCAACTGATTGTGGAGTTGCCGCTACATTTGGACGAGGTCACTGTGCTAATGTGGCTGATGTGTTTTGGGGAACACAGCTTGCCGCGGAGTTCAGGGCTGTTGACATGGCTCTGCAGTACGCCGACCAGCAGCTGAAAAGAGGCGACAGGTTCGCTTTGGTTTTGAGCACAGATTCCAGCACTGTTATTAATGCGTTGGACAAGGAAATCCAGCCACATGACGCTCAGGCAAAGAGGTGGTATCTCGCTGCTCTCAGTAAGCTGGCAAACATTCACAACCAATACAGGCTGTTGGGTTACGACTATGACGTGCCGCTGAAGTTGATTGTTTCGGAGAAGAACAAAAACTTGGCCGTCGCGAAAAGAATGGCTATTGACGCGATGAGGTATGCTCATCACAACTGTTAGTGGGACTACAAGGTAACAGGACATTATATAATAGAAGTTTATATGCGTTTACTTCTCTACTACGGCTGAACCCTTACCCGATGGTCTCACTAGTGCGGCTGAATGCGGCGTCGTTTCAGAGAAGAAACTGCTCAACTTGCCTCGAGAAGCGGGTATTCGACGGTTTGAACTCTTTCAACAAAACATTTGGAACAATGGGAACATCTTCAAGGCCCTTATAACCGAGATACTTTAGGCGACGGAATCTTTCAGCCAGTTTTTCTGCAAACGCTGCACTCAGTGGATATTCAGAATAGTTACAGACATATGCCATTTCGACTGTGTTGTTTGTGTCAACGATCAGCGAAATGTCGACCTGAATCTTTGCCAAACTTCTCGGAGCCACAATGCCAATGCTTCTGATGTTGTCTGTAATGTGTACCTTTCCTCCAAAAGAGGTGGCCCCAATTTCCAGCGACACGTCCGCATCGAATTTCGGTAATCGCGACGCCATAAAGTCCTGGACTTGGAGATGTACTTCTCTCAGTAGGCTGAGGTTTGGCAGAAGAATTGAGAACGGAAATTGAAACTCGGCGACTGTAGTTCTTTTGGCAAAGCCATAAGGGATCACTGTACCTGGAATTATCAGTCGCTCGAGTACGCGGACTCCATAACTCATGATAAGCTTGTTGTTGATAAACTCACAGTTGATCTCGATGAGGTCGTAGAACAAGCGACAAGCTGATCGAGCGGCCAGGAGACTGGGGAACTCCAAGTGATGAAATACTTCGATCCACATCTCGTTGCAGAGGCCGCATAATTTAGTCGTCCCGGCGTTGAGATTGAAAAGTCTACCGTTGACAGCTTTTAGACAAAGCTGAAAAGTATTGAACATGACACTGGTAGTGCAAAGAGCTGGCATCGATTTAGATCGATCAACGCAGGGTCATGCATGGAACATGGGTGCTAGGAAGTGCAGCTCAGGAGACATGAGCAACACAGAAGTCGGAATTCGTTTAATGGCTAGCATTACTGATGACGGCCTATTCGCGGACCAGCGAGTTCAGTCGTCTTGCTTGTGGAAAGGAGTACCGATCAGTGAATTGGACACTGCCTTCAGAAATCATACTAGCCAATCGGAATACCTCAAAAATACGGCCCTTGTCGCATAATCAGGTCTGGCCCTGAGCAATTTGTAGTCAGCTTACGTCTTTCAGCTTACGTCTTCCAGCTCACCCACACACTCTCCTCAGCTTACGACTCCACTTCCCAGGCCACTACAGCACGCAGCATTACAAATGCCTGACTTCTCATTCGTTCCAGCGGCCAAACGGCTCATAATCGGTCTCGTTCCTGACGTCTGCGTATTGAAAATATCTGCAGTCCAAGCCAGCAAATCACAGGCCGTTTATATCAGCATTGTCGGAACGCTGTTACCGATATTCATACCAAACTCGTTATCTCGTTAGCCCCATTCGTTAACCCAATTCGCAGCTACAATAATAATGAGCCTTCAGTTCACCGCTATTTTCCCCATCAAGACTACCCTAGCCCTACACGTGACCTGGGCGAGGGTGCATAGTCCGAGACGGACACTCGGCAAATCAAAACTACCCCAATCGCTGGCAATCAGATAAGAGTCACCTCTTCAGAATTCAACGAGACAACTCGGCTTAATGCCGTCTACGCAGCCCAGGGTACACCTGACCAACTCCAAATAATATAATCAAATTATTTCACATGCATACCTCGTATCAGAATTCCAGGCCCGTTGGCGAAACGCAAATCAAACTTTTGTTTTCCCTGTAGAGCCATAATCTCGGTTGTTAGATTGTATTGTTAGCGATTGCGTGCCGATGCTGTAGTTTATAGAAGGTGATTTCTGTTGACAGTTGCCTAAGCATCTGGTCCAATAGTAGCTCGCTTAGACCGGTAATCCTTAATGGCGCTCTTGATCGCATCCTCGGCCAACATGGAACAATGCAACTTAACTGGTGGCAAACTCAGTTCCTTAGCAATGATGGTGTTTTTAATCTGTCCAGCTTCATCCAACGACATTCCTCGCACCAGTTCGGTGACATATGAACTAGAAGCAATGGCGGAACCACAGCCGAAGGTCTTGAACTTGACATCCTCAATGATTCCGTTCTCTCCGACCTTGATTTGAAGCTTCATGACATCACCACAAGCTGGGGCGCCCACTAGACCGGTTCCAACATTGGTATCATTCTTGTCCAATGAACCAACGTTTCGGGGGTTGTTGTAGTGGTCAAGAACTCGTTCATGGTAGCTTCGAGTAGCAACGGCAGAAACTCCTCGAGAAACCTGAAGTCCGCTTCTCACACTCTTCAGTCCACGAGCTAGCATTTTTGGTATGTATGAGATTGATAAGAGCAATTGGCGAAATTTATTAGTCCCAAATGGTTGCCCACCTTGGTTTCCCACCATATTTTCTGCCTTGGGATTTTCGGATTTCCGAGTGGCGTCGGATCGATAACGGGATTGGGAGAGACTGGACCGGGCCGTTGTGGGGGTGAGGGATCAAGAAGTTGATGGCTTCCGCGCCAAGTTGCATGGTGGTTTTGCGTGCCAGGTGACTTGAGTATTAGCGTCTGGAATTCGTGGAGTGTCGAGAACGAATTGATGCTTGATTTAGGTACTGTTGTCTGGACCGGGTGAATGTGAGCGTTGACGTTTGAACTGGGCACAGGAAAGTTGTCGCCAGCATGATAGTTTTTGATTTGAAGTCGCTGAGTGTGCTATCCCCGGTTTCGCTTTCCCGGGCAGATTGTGCTCGTATGCTTCATCCAATATTAATCCTGAATTTCTCTACCCCTGGTTGGGCTCCTCCGCCTTTAAATAAGACGGCCGTCGAAACGACACACGACCAATACGACGAATTACCCAGAACAAATAAGGTTTCTAGCCACGCATTCCAATGCCTGTTTCTTGACGAGGTTGGCGAGTTCACGCGGGTTTTATACAACAGTACCTTGGCGGTGACGGGCAAATATACCATATGTCAACGCCGGAAGGCCGTTGTGAATCTAGTCATTGGACGAATGACTTGGATGTCGTTCAGGCGTGTCGTGTGCATGATTATGTCGACACTTTTACGAGCGTTGCATGCTGATAAACAACACGACATTATCGGCACCAGCAACAATGCGATGGTGCAGCTGACGATACCCATATCTGCTGAGCGACAGGCACGGCACCATCCCTGCGTCCGTTGCTTCCGAGGTTGCTGTAGGCCTCCTTAGGGAGAGGTTACTGAAGCTGAGCATGTGTATTGCTTGACTCGTCAAGACCCTCAGGGAAAACTTCGTCCTGGCAAACCGTTGGCGCGTCAATTTGAATTGAGGAATATCTTCAAACGCGAGTGACAATCATGATAAGCACAATACCCAAAACAGCTGTCTCCGCAAATTGGGCCAGCCTAATGGGATATGCAATGATCTGCAACCACGTGCATCTGATTTAATTTCGGCATCCATCGGAGATGCGCTTTCACCTAACCTGGTTAGGTACGATGGGAAGATGAGTTGCATTGTGCTATTTTGGTATCACAAGTGGTCACGTGAAGGACTCTCCTCTCTATCGAGCCTGGAATTAGCTGCCGGACTTTTTCGCATTCCGATTACCTGTATAGAGACAAAATGGGCTAGAAGTCCAGTCGGCAGGTATAGTGTCCAATTGAGCACGATGCAGGCAGTAGATCTTCACATGCTTATCTGAGTTGCATTACATAAATGCTATCAATACGAAGCTGAACCACGCGTATAAAAGGCTGACAATTCCACATACTTGTTCAACAAGTATGGCCCGACTTCTCAACACGATTGCACTCCTCCTCCTCGCTCAGATTGGCATTGCGGCGCCTATTAACGAGCCTCAAGTTGATCAGACGATAAAACCAATTCCGTGCGGTACTTCTCCTGGCTGGATCACTGTCAACGAATGCCTGAAATAAGCATTTCAATAGTTCACAGGCGCCATGAATCAAGCTGGTGAACCGGTTCTCAAGCTTCCCAGCAGCTAACTCAACTATATCGAATTAAAGCAATATACGGATTATGATTTCATGATCACTCAGCAGTAGTCCCTTCTAGCGTTGTTTCTTGAATGCGGGTCCTTCGGCCACAATATGACACGCGGAGCATTAAATGAGTTTCCAATTAAGTGAAATGCTCAAATTCACAACATACGCTCCAATTTGGAGTTTCTTGTTGACAGGTCAGTTGCCGCACATAGCACGGCTCAGCTCGCACCCACCGCCCGCCCTCGGCATCTTGAAGATATGGTCTCGCTCGAGTGGAAGATATCACTGTGCTCACCATCACCAGTCGGAAGCATTAGTATGGATGAGTGACCAAGCCGATCAGAGTCGTTAGTCAGCCACGATTAAATCGGACTCCGAAATGCCACAATGGGACAGGCCTAATCACACCCGCTCACTAACCAGTAATAATGTTAATAATAGTTTCATGCAAATATTAACTGCCAGACGCGTGCTATGCGACCCCCAACAACCCCCAAAATAGCTCAAGCTCAGAAAGGGGTGCGCGCGCTTCGCCACCTGTATGCGCCTGCTCTATTATTGGAGTCATCGCCTGTCGAGCCACGCACTGTCTGAGACATACTGATATAATTTCAGACGGTTGAGGATGACTGGGGTATTTCCAATAGACATTTGGCTGGAGATATTCAATTACTTGAGCGTTAAGAAGATCATTCAACTATCGAGAGTTTGCTCAGAGTTCCGGCTAGAAATTGAACGGAATATTCAATATTGTGTGGAGTCCCACCCAAAGCCATACCGAGTGTATGGAGACGCAATTGAGGATCATAATGGGGCCGTGCTTGTGACTGCGGTATATAAATGGACGAAATTGGATAATGTGGCCGAGTACTACTGGATTGATCCTGAGGATGGCTATGAGCAACTGAAGAAAGCCAACCTAGTCATGTGCCGCTCTCAGCTCTTCAGATGGTGGATCGCCAACTTTACACACCAGTTTCCCTACCTGAATGAAATCTTCATCACTGTTGATAGTGCGATGGCAACCTGGTTCGATCATTCCTTTTTCGACCCAAGCTTGTATCCTTCTGTTGTGTTTTCCTTGGAATGCCATCTCATTTCCTTTGCCGGCAGGATAAAAATGTGGCCCGGGCTCAGAAACTTGTGCATAGTCAGCCTGGAGCCAGGAAAGGACGCGGTGGAGTACTTTAATGTCGACTCAAATAATCAAGTTGATGTGTTTGCTATGCACGCAGACATTGAAGTGGACCGCGTTCTGTCGCTTATTGAGGTTATGAAGCAATTGCGTTATGTCTTGCTCATTGGAGACGATTGCTCCCCGAAGAAGGAGCAGTTTAGGCTGACAATCTTAGACCGGTTCCCTGAGCTTGACGTCAGAATCGACGCTCGACATCTTAGCTACTACGGGACTCTTTATCACATGGAGATCGGTACAAGAAAAATGAATAACTGGTCATTACAAAATTAGATTCCTAATAGCCTTGGAATCTGATAGCTTGAATCAAAGTTTGGTTGTACTTAGTCGGCTTGGCCTGTTCATTCACATGACTGCTGCTGCCACTCCATAGCGGTCGGCCGGCGCCGCATATCGTTAGTTCGGACCGCCTAACTTTGATGACTGGACCGTCTCTCATCGAACCTGACATGTTTTACAAGACATGAGCGGAGTCACGCGAAACGAAAGGCCTATAGTGCCTCTGCACTGTACAAATGTGATGAACGAGGAAGATGCCGCTTGTCAGTTTTGATGCCGGCCAAGTACGGCTCGATAGTCGATTGCCGGTATTCTAACATGCCGCGCGTTTTTTGACGTATCCCTGCAGGGACATGGCGTTTGCAATCCCTCAATAGAATGGACCACCTGGAGAGGTTTTCACACGTTTCTGCTTGAATCGTACCCTGCTTAGCTCGGTCCCTCTTTGTGTGTCCTCACTCCTCGTATACCACGCGCAACCATCTCCTCCACGCTGCTCAAATCACGGCACTCTCATTTGTCCTGTCAGGAAGGTCATGTCTTTTCGCCCGTCTAATCACTAAGACCCCAGACCGTAAGGCTGAAATGCGGAGGCCGAACATTCTCCTTGATTCGATCCCGCTAAACTTTAAAGTTCAAGGCTGTGAACCTTATTTCTCGGAGTTCCACTATTCAAAGAAGACTCCAAACGAGCGGCGGCTGTTTTCAAGAACAACAACATGATTGATAGCAAGTCTCTGATATTCCGACTTATTCATATTATCGTCTTGTTGGTGAATTGTTAGCTAGACTTTGAGTTCTAGTAAGTAAACCCTAAATATGGCGTCACATCTAAGACCGCGACATTGAACAGAATCTGCGCCTCGTCCAACAGCGTATTAGTTCGGCTAAAGTTAGCTCAGAAATGTTGAACCACATCTCGCGCGCGGCACCGCCACCTGCCACTGTCATGCACGTATAATCTATTAATGGTCCCACTGGATCACCACCACTCGCCGAATTAGACTTAATCTATTAATGGACAGGTTTGCACTCTGTATATATAATGCTGCATGTCTCTGTTTACACGTGCTAAGTAAGAAACATGACTGGAGTTTTCACCATTGATATCTGGCTTGAAATCATCAAATATCTAAATGTCACAGAAATTGTTCGACTGATGAGCGTTTGTCGGGCGTTTCATGAAAGCATTGAGCCGGACATTCGATACAGCATCAAGTCATCTCCGGCTTCGCGTCATAGCCAGTATGGGGCCAAAATTAACGACCACAAAGAACCACTACTTGTTAGCGCAATCTACAGGTGGACAGAAATTGACGAGGACGTTGCAGAAGTCAGCTGGAGAAAACCTTTTCTGAGTCAGCAGATTCAACTTTCTGGCTTCCGCCCTAGCAGAGTCAGTCTACTGATGTGCCACTGCCAACTTTTTCAGTGGTGGATGGTCCACTTTGCTCACCGGCTACCGAAATTGCAAGAAATTTACATTATGGCTGACAGTCTTTACGGATTTGATTTCTCTTGCATGAATCTGACGTTATACCGGTCAGTAGCTTTCTCTCTGGAGTGCCGTCTGGGCTCTTCATATCAGAAAATGAAAATTTGGCGTGGAGTCATGTATCTCAGTATTGTCACTCTTGAACGCTACAGAGACGCCAGTGAATACTTTGATGTTGACCCCGACAATCAAGTTGAGGTGTTTGCCTTGGAGGCAAATATTGATGTCTCACATGTCGTTGCGCTTATTTCAAAATTGAGAAGGCTACGTTATGTGCTTATACTTGGAAACGACAATTGGCCCCGAAAAGCAGAATCGCAGCACTTGATTAGCCAGCAGTTTCCGCGCGTTAAGGTTCTAGTTGACGCTCGACAGCTTAGCTATTACGGGACGTTGCACCACATTGAGAATCGGTCCAGAGCAAGCTGGTAGTCAAATTCATGGCAGTCCGTTTATTCTTTGTCCGGTTGTTTTGAATGTTCCGGAGCTAGTGCATATGCATGGGCCCAGTTATGGCGGTCGATCCAACATCGAACGTGCAGGGAAGCCAGTCACCCTTGAAAAATAGACTCTGGGTGATGCTCAGGACCACATGTTATGTTTGAAATTTGATTTCTGCGACTCTTGTTGCATCTGCTTTCTATAAACTCGTGTAACGCGCCCGCGTTGCGTAACTTGTCCCAATTGTGCAATCTAAATTTTCGAAAGTTATTTTTGTTATGATTTCTACGTGAAAGAGCCTGATGTAGTCATGGCTATAGCTTAATAGCCTAGCATTAGTCAAATGTCTTTACATAACTCCAGCAGTTACTCTGTTTACAGGTTCATCCCTCTGCGTCCCTGCCTTGGCGCGCAATGTCAAAACTTGCTCGGTGACGTGGCTTGCTTCAAACTGCAGCACACGGCATGCCACTCTAATGGACGTTGGTCCCAGTCCGCGAGTTTTATAAATGCAATACATAACGACTGTGACAAGTATGTGACAAGAAGGAAAGATGCGACACCATGATATGCATAATGGTGGCCAGAGTTATTTGCTTCCGAAACTGAGTAGACCAGGTTCAGGGTCGAGAGATTCTGCCTTGAGTTGGGTCTTGAACGAAAACTCTGGCGGATTTGTGTTGCTCGTAGCCCTGCTCCTGCTTCCAAACGAAAGCGTCATTTCTTCACCTGGCTCCTCCTTCTCTTCCTTGCGCAGTGAACTCGTGATGATTATAGGGGTAGAGTTTGATCCAGACAACGGACGGCTAATTGAAGGGGGAAGAGATGGAGAGCCCTGAATCTCCCATTGTCCATTGACATTTTCGACAATTGCGTAGCTCGCAAGGCCTATGCGGTTCAGCAGTGGCTGGTTACTGAGTGCCCCTAACAACGCGTTACAGCCAGCACCGTGAGTAACAATGATACAAGTGCTAGTTTCCCTAGGCTCTTCACGCTGGTAATATTCAATCAAGTTCTGTGACCCCCGTCCAAACCTAGCATGCATCGTAGCCCAAACTTCTCCGTATTCTCCTGATCGACCAAACTTGGAGCTGTTCCACTTAAAGTCCACATACGGTTTTCCCGCCAGGTACTTCAACGAGGACTTGACCAACGAGTCATGATTGTCTTCTGGAGGTGGTGAAACATTGGCAAAGTAATCAGGTGTTAGCCATTCGCCAAAGACGCTATCCAACCTGATGGTCACGGGACCCGGGAATGCCTCGGCAATGATGCTGGCGGTCTGTACGCACCGCAAAAAAGGCGAACAATGAATGTATATGCGGTTAAAGCCGAAATCACCACTTTCTCCTAATGCCTTTGCCAATTCCTTGCCCGTCCTTTTCGCCTGCTCGAATCCAGGCTCAGACAGCGGCGTATCGTAAGGTGTGGCAGACCTCATTGCCCAGCTGGGATCAGCCGTATCAAGCCTGCTAGCATGTCGCACAATGGCTAGCTTTCTCATCTCAATTTGCTAGTGTGGTGGAAGCTTGCGATGCTCCCTGGGAGACGAGAACACCTTCACGTGAAAGTCACGTGTAGGGTTAGGGCCGAGGTGATGTCATTCTTCCCTATTGGGAAGCGATGGTCCGGGTACCGGCGAATAGCGGAGGCGTCTTTGGTCGTAGAGGTCGTGACGGGTACCAGCAAGGTAATGATCCGGCGGTTTTTCGGATAGGTCTGGTAGAGACAAGAGATCCGAGACGGGTCGGATGGGTCGGTCCGGTGCTTAAAAATATTGGTCATTTGGCTGCATGAATCTTGAAATTGCGGGGTAAATTGACGGACTGCGAGGAAATGACCACCGTGAGCTGGTCCACTGAGCAAGTAGGACAGGAAGTGTGACAGCCAGAGCGTAGCGATGGCTGTGAGGCTGAATTGAAATCAAGGTATAGCGTGAGAGGCGAACTGTCAACTCAGCTAGATATGCTCTGGACTAGTGAAGCATACTTGAGGAGGTTGGACGGTTGAATCGTTGAGAATGGCGGTTGTCAACTTGGCTTCATTGTTGAACTCAACAGTTGAGGCATAGCCAATAAGTGCTGAGACTGGTGCTTAAGCCACCAACAATTGACCACCCAGGTTAAGGCGGTCCATCCAGCCTTGCCCAACTTAGTGAACGGGCATTGCGTGTTACAGCCTCGTCTGCTCCATAAAAACAGGCCCTGGAACGATATAAACCGAAAAGGCCTGGCCGTTCTTGGAGTAGAAATTGGCAGCCTGGCCTAGAACTTGAAATAGCATATCCAGCGTCGGATTCGGTTCGGGGTTCACGCCCAATACCACAACATGAGAGTTCGAAGTCAAGTTCCTGTCTGTTAGACAGTCATACAAAGCATCCATGTTGAAACCAAAGTACTCGGGGAAGCTGAAACTTTCGGCAAAGGCGTGGAATATGGACCGAGGTTGAAGAGCGAAATGGCGTGAAAAGTCAAAGACGTGGAGGTAGGCTGTGTTTGGTTGCTTGTTGAGTGAACGAGCTGGAATAGTGGTTTGAATGAGATGGCTCATGAGAGATTGGAGGTGCCGACGGCCATCAATTGTGTGCGGGGAAGGCATGACCTGTAAGGACATCTTATCCAGCGCTCCAGTACCTAGCGCAACTCTTAACCGTTGATGATGGATTAGATTCCGTCTTGGTTTTCCAATTCAAAGCTGGATCCAAGGGCCTGAGATCAATTTAGTGCTTGACGTAGTTCTCTGAGTTAGCAGATCCAATACCATCCACTCACATATCCTCTATCTCTATTCCTCTCCCAATTGTATTTATTTGGTTCTCGCAAGTTGTATGTAGCTTACCACATTCAACCGGCCGCCTTTCGGGTAGCTAATCGGAGTGTCGGCTATGCTCGGCCCGGCTGTCGGAGTTGACGCTGTTTTTCGCTTGAGCACTTGAACAGGGAATTGTTTTGGCCTCAGTAGGGTTCTAACAGGCCCGAGACTCGTTCTAAGGGACTGTAAACGTAGGTTGGCTGTCCACGTGACTCGAAGAATATGTGGAGCAGGGTCTTCCCAGTAGTCGGCGACAACGCGAGAACCACAGCGCATGTCAGCGCCTAAGCGAGTATATGAGCGTGAGTATGGGCCGGTATAAAGAGAAGGGGTTTTCTGCTTTTAGTTCTCTTCTTCACTTTACTGACAGTGTCTAGAGCAAAGAGCTAAGCTAACAAGTTCCCCAGCTTCGGGTCTTTCAAGAGTGATCCGAAAGAAGAGAAAGATAAAGGTTCCGATAGACGCGACAAGAAGCATCGTGAGCGAGACAGGAGGGAACGAGATTCGCGACGTGAACGACATTCAGACAGGCGGGAAGACAATAAACTAAATAGGAGGGAAAGTGATTCGCACAGAAGAAGAGAAAAACAAAACGACCGGGAAAGGAAGCGAAGCAGAGAGAGAAGAAATGTCAGCGACGTGAAGGAATGCAATGGCGACAAGAAACAAAAAGAACAGAAACCAGCAAAGCTTCCACACCTTGACGGATTGGAGCATTGGACAATTGACGTACGTGGAGATCGTGATAATGTCAAGTTTGATCACCCCAAGGATGTGCCCAAGTATCGAAGACTAGGGGACAGGGTGCTTGGTCTAGATCCTCGGTTAAGGATTCTAAAGAACCAAGAAACGCAGATCACTCTGGTCGAAGCGAGGCCTCGATTCGACTTGCTTGGAAGTAGCTGGCGGTCAGGTGTTTTTCCACAGGCTGTACGAATAGGCATCGCTGACGGAACGTTGGAAGACGAGATTGCCTTGGACCTCAAGGAGACCGATTACGATGAGCTCAAGGAACTGCAACGTGTCAAAGAGGCTCAAATCAAAGTGAATGAGGAACCAAAAGACATCAACAATTGGTTTGCACTAATACGGCAACAGGAGGCGGTGTATGGTGACAATGCACTTCTTAGCGACGTGTTGGCGTCAATTTACAGCTCTGCTCTGAAGCATATTCCAGATAGCGAAGTTCTGATGCTAGGACATGTCACCAAGTTCTCTGTTAATGCATCGAGGAAGCAAATTACAAGCAAATGGAGAGAGTATGCTTTGAAATACTCGTACCCTCAGCTATGGCTCGGATGGCTGCAAGCTAGAATCGACGAGCAGCCTCTTAATGTACTTGAAGTATTTGATGCTCTGCGCGAAGAAAACATTTTGCATCGGACAAAAGATGAAAATGTCAAGATTCTCTTGATTATGCGTTTACTAGAGTTTCTGAGGTCGGCAGGGTATGAGGAAAGAGCAAACGGTGCGATTCAGGCGTTGATAGAAGTGAACTTCTATCACCCGCCAAAAGGAAAAACAGGAATGTCGCTAGAAAAGTACTGGAGTCTAGAGACGAATCGAGTGGGTGAAGCTGATCCTGTTCATCTGCGAGACGCAACGGAAGATATTCCCTGTGGTATGGATGACACTGTGACGCTCAAGTCCATCCACACCAAGGCTGAATCCGATCCATACGCAGTGGTTTTGGCCCAAGATGTCGCCGAATTTGGCCACGAGTTCACCGAGAAAGGCAAAGCAAAGTTGTTGCGTCAGATTTTTTGTTTTCTGACCGGGTTCAGTGAGTATGAGAAGATTGTTTTCGGCGACGGCTGCTCAAGGTCGGAGTTTCTGCTGAGAATCATTACTCAAATGGCACAGGATAATGTGCTGCCGCCAGAAATGTTCCAGTGGAGTTTGTCCCATGTTCATGAATTTGGCGATTTCCTGTCTCTCTCCTCTATCATGCTTTCCAAGAATGCCAAAAATCTACCACTGTGGTTGCATTTTGTCAATCTCAAAGACGTTGAGCAGATCACCAGCAAGTTCCTCTCATCAGCTGTTACTTTTATTGAACACAACACACGCGAACAGTGCTTGAAGTTCTGGAGAGACTGGGCTCGGCAAGCAATTGTTACCAACAAGACTGACGGCCTGCAGCAGTTTCTAGACAATGTCAGGCGAACGCATACAATCTCACCCACCGACCAACTTGGCCTGGAAGTTTGGTTCCTGGAAGAGTACCTATCTAGTGATTTGGAAGGCACTATCAACATGTTTTGGGGATATTGCAATGAGACCTGGTTTGGTGCTATGGATCTTGTCTCCGATGTGCTTGAACGTGCTTACCTCTGCCAAGGAGGGCTTGTGAAACCGAAGATTGTTCAGCATTTTCTGGAACGAACTTTAGACCTATTCACTGGTATTTCCGATGTCTGCCAGATTGCGATTTTGAAGAGGACTGCAAAGTTCCAAAGACGATATGGCTGGCGTTCACTCAAGCCGTTGTTCACCTTTGATGTCGACAGCCTCCATACGAGATACGCAACGCTAGCTTATGATCTAGTTTACTCGCCTGACATGTCTGAGGCGTATCTTTCAGCCTTGCGGAATGCAACTCCGTTGAACTCAAACCCGGAACTGTGGCTACGGCATCTTGAAATTCAGCTGTCGAAGGCCAAACAAACAGGAAGCTACGAGAAGGCTGTGCAAATGTTTATGCTAGGGATGCAAACCTGCTCGTGGGACTCTCGACTGTACATTTTTGGCCTGAGAAAGCTGCAAGCCTACCTGGAGTCGAGTTATATTCGAACACTCATCAAGACAGCCTACGAGAAGGAACTGAGATTTAATAAGGAGGACACTGAGTTTCTCAAAGCTGTCCTGGGCGAACATCCTGAGCCGGTACCAGATCCCGAGAGTGATGATGATGTTGCGATGCTGGAATAATTTATTGACCGTTTTAATATATGCATAACACCCGATTGGGATCCGTACTTGAATCTCACTACAACTTTGCCTTCGGCTTCAAGAAGTTATCTGCAATTGTCTTTCGGTTGACCTTTCCTGTAGCACTTTTTGGCATTTGCTTTGCAAAGAAAATCCTGACCGGAACCTTGTAGTCGGCCAGTCTTGTCTTCAGAAACTGTTGGATATCCTTCTCGGTCGCATGGCTGTCGTCTTTCAAAACAACAGCCGCATTGACTTGTTGGCCATACATTTCATCCTCAGCAGCAAAGGATACAGCCTCAGCAACCTCTGGATGGTTAAGGAGAGCATTGTCGACCTCTACTGGGCTGATTTTCTCACCTCCTCTGTTGATAAGCTCTTTGATTCTTCCCGTAATGATGAGGAAGCCATCATTGTCTAGTTTACCCTGGTCGCCTGTTCTGAAGAAGCCGTCTTTAGTGAAGGATTCCTTGTTGGCTTGCTCGTTGTGCAAGTATCCCGGGGTCACATTAGATCCCCTGATGCAGATTTCGCCTTCAGTGTTTGGTCCAACTTCTTTCTCACCGTCAAGTATGATAACCTCCACACCTTGACCTTTGCCGACGGTTCCGGCCTTTCTCTTGCCTGGAGGAAGATAGTTTGAGGTCATTTGGTGGCAGGCTTCCGTCATGGCGTAGGCCTCAATGACAGGGCATTGGAATCGTTCTTCGAGCTGGTAAAGTGTTCTGTCTGAAAGCGGAGAAGAACAGGACCTAATGAATCGAATTCGTGGCTGGGGAGTGGGAGCTGGCCCTTTGAGTAGAATCTGTTGAATCGTGGGAACGGCGGTGTACCAAGTGGCATGGTATTTACCAAATTCTTGCCAGAACTTTGAAGCAGAGAACTTACCAGGGATGATTACTGTACCTCCAGAACCCAACGGCGCCAGAAAACCTCCTAGCAGCCCGTGGACATGGAACAAAGGCATGACGAGGTACGACTTGTCACCAGCCCACAATGAGTACGTGTGTATAATGTTGAACACTGTTTTGGCCATGTTCCCGTGTGTCAATGGAACTGCTTTTGGCTTACCGGTGGTTCCGCTGGTGTGAAGCACAAAGGCAATATCCTCGACGGTAGGCGGCCTGAATGTTCCCTGCTTTCGCTCCTTTCGGTTCACTTGAACAATACCCTTGGACGCTTCGGCAACTCTGATGCCAAACTTTCGGGCAGCCTTAACAGCTGGATGATTGGGCTTGCTTCCTTTGGGTACAATAATCAGCTTGGCACTTAAATCTTCCAGGTAGAACTCGAACTCGCTCTGTTTGTAGGCAGGATTGAGAGGACCAGCGACATAGGACGAGAGAACTGTTCCAAGGAAAGACACAGCAAAGTCAATGCCATTGGGGAGGGCAATAGCAACCGCATCGCCAGGGTTCAAGCCGTAGCCAGCAAGAATGTGCTGAGTATCAGCGATTTTGGAGAGGAGGCCATTGTAGCTCAACTGGGGGCCGTTTGGAATAACAATGGCTTTACCTCGGTGCTTTTGAAGTTGGTCTAGAAGAGTTGTCATTGAGTAGCTTATCAGGATGAAAACTTGGGATCGCCGTATTATATAATCAGATTAATTCCCGTGGATTCGCTGTGGTGACTAACCAGTAACGAAGGCGCTGGATGCTTTCACTGAGAGTTGCTCTGTTGTAAACTTTAACTAATAGCAGGCGAAGCAGTCCTTTGTTGCTCGCTGCTCTTGATGCGCGCGCGTAAATGAGGCTTGCGGCTCGTGCGGCTGTTATGCTTAGCCATAAATAGCTCTGATATAGATGTATAGACCCTGATTCAGCTGTCACGAGAGGGGACCATTGCAAATTTGAGTATGTGCTGGTATATTCCAGAGTAGATGAGATGCCCAAATCCGTTATTCCTATAGAATGTAACACTCGTTTTAGTACTGAGGAATGCCATCCCGACCCCTTGCGGCTAGGCAGGGACCTTTTCTCCGGAAAAGCAATTCTGATCGGCGGTGGCGTCGGTGGCGGTGTAGTACCAAGCTTTAATATTCCTTCTTCCTGACAGTCACTTTTACGGTCACCCAACTTTTATTGAGGATATATCTATTTGTTATTGAAGAAACCCCATTAAAACCCACAGACCCACATTGTTCTGGCACGGCGATGGCTTAGGGCTGATTAAGCATCCGATCAGCTAGACGCCGGCGCTAAGAGCCAGCGCTAAGAGAACCATATTATACCAAAGGATACTCTACTACTAAGCCTATCTGGCACCACTACAACAAAGTCTCTGTCGCAAACCTTAACGCTATAGGCAGAATTATCAACCACACGGATAGCTTCACGTGATCGCGCACACGTCACCTAAGGATCCAGCCACCCACATAGGAACGCACATTCCAGTTTCATCACACCATGGACCACTTTGCGACGAATTTCTGGTCGCCAGACTACGCCACGGGTGTGGGCGTACTATTTGACAAGCTACATCAAGGATGTGCCGAGAACCAGGAGATTGTTGCCATGATAGCTGGGCGGATCGCACTAGAGCGATCTTATGCCCAGGGATTGGCCGTTTTCCCAGTTAAACACAGTCCCACGTCGACCGGATTCAACAGAGATGAGGGTGCCAGTCTACGGCAGGCATATGTTTCTTTTTTAGACGAAATTGCCAGCCAGGGTAAGCAGCATCTTGATATCGCCAACAACCTAGAGCAGGGCGTTAGGGATCCATTCTCGAAATGGGCTACAGACCACAAATCACGAGTGCAAAAGACACAGGCAACAGTCTTGAACCAGATTAAGGCCTACAACAGAAAGCTTCAGCAAGTGCAAAAGAGCCAGCAGGTGTACTTTGGCAAGTGCAGGCAGCTTGAGATGATTGATACCCGAATTCCAGAGTCGCCAATGATGTCACCGCCAGTCAAGCAGAGTCCGAGGCCGACCGAGCCAACTGATGAAGTAATGGAGCTGGCAGGCAAAAAGTATACGCCTGAAGGAGTCAGCAGGCTACTGCAAAACATGCTGGACGAAATTCCACGAGTGGACTTCAAGATGGCCATCTTTGGCACCTATTCGGATTGTTGTACGGGTGAAGATGTAGTTCTGTGGGCCAGGAAGCGATTGGACTACAAGAACGTGGGCAAGGCTGAGAAGTTTGGACAGGGGTTGGTGGACAATGGGTTTCTAAAGAGCGTCGGACGAGTCGGGTCCAAGTTCATCAATGCCAATTGCTACTACCAGTGGCAGGAGCGGGCTTTCACTTATGATCCAAACAAGCGGGAAGAGGAATTGGCCAGTCCGACTAGTCCTAGTATTCCCATTAGTGAGTACTTCACCGGCCTGCTTCCCGGCAAGCAAGAGGCTCCCAAACTGCATAAGGATATCTCTGAGTCTGACGAGCGGTACCAGACTGAAGTCATGGAGCTGGATTTGGATCGATGCGAACTAGAACGGACCATTAACGACGCATTGAAGTTTATGGAGCGATGTGAGCTTGACCGGCTGAAGGCCATTCGAACCGTGCTTTCCGACTTTGCCAACGCCATTTCCAATAACTTCAACGTGATGAAGAAGGTCAACAAGAGGTTGGTCCTGCAACACGAGGTTGTCCAGCCTCAGACTGATCTTAGCTACATGATCCAGAGCTACAAGACAAGTTACTACGTCCCCAAGGTGGTTGTCTATGAGAGCTTTTACAACAGCGTAAAGTGCCAGACGTTTGGTGTCGACCTCCAGAGCGTCCAGTTTGTGGTTCCACTGTTTTTGAAGTACATTGAGAGCCACGAGCCCAAGGCTACAGTCGAAATGTGGCTGCAGCAGAGCTCTATTTCTAGCATACACCGACTCCGGAACCAAATCAACACCGGTCGGGAGTTTGACCCTATGACGATTCTGCCCAGTTTCACCCTTGCCAACGTGATTTCCGTCTTTAAGCAGTTCTTGCTTGAGCTTCAGGATTCGATCATTACCTTCACGGTTTACGACATCTTCAAGAACATCTACGCCTCTACCAAGGAAGAGGAGAGAGTCGAGAGGATTGGCACTGCTCTCACGCATTCTCAGAAGAGCTCTATTCAGGCCTTGGAGCAGATCATCAACTACTTTGGAAGGCTGCTGGAGAACGTTGAAGAAGTGAAGGAAGAAGCCAGCGACAAGATGAACGAGGTGACAGAAACCGAAGAGCCAGAGAAGAAGGAGGCCGAGATGGCTCCGGAAACGAACGGCAAGGTTGTGGTCAACGAGCCTTCCCTCAAAGAGCTGGCAGCCAAATTGGCCCCGTACCTGTTTCGACCACGGCTCATCAACGCCGGAACAATGTCGGACAAATTCCCCGCGCTGCTCATTGAGGACCTTATCAAGCACCGAGAAACTATCTTTGACGTTGTGCACAAGCGTCAAAGTGTCACTACGCATAAACATAACGGCTCCGAAGCCAACCGAAGAGCGGTCGTTGAGGCTAGGAATAGAGAACTCATGGAACAAGCCCGAGCCCGGTCACGTGCATCCTCTCCGCCAAGTCCAAAGCGGGCCAGCAGTCCTCAGCTCAAGCCTGCCGTCAGATCTAGCGGTGGCCTCCTACCGCTTACACTTTCCCCGTCTTCTGGCCGACTGGCCACCACCGAGATTGTTCTACCCGGACGGAAGCGAGTCGTGTCGTCAGCTGGCCTGACGATATCGCCTGTCGCTTTAGGCCACAAGAAGACTCTTTCCAGTCCAAACATCAGTCCATGTCCCAGCCCTGCTCCTCCTATTGTGTTAGCCGTGCCCAGGCGGCGATCTGACGCTAAAATCGACGTCAAGAAGCGAGATAGCATTAAGGAGAGCGACGAAGAGGGTAGTGAGTTTCAGGATGCGAAGGAAGAAGTTAGCCCCGACTTGAGTGAGGACAAAGCTCACGAGGCAAGTGAAGCTAGCGTCGGAATTGTCGTCACGGACCCCGATCTAAAGACTGAGGCCCTGGAGGACAAAGCGGAGGATTAGAGATACAGTTAGCATAGATACCATGAATGATGTAGGACAATGAGCATAGATTATGAGGTTACGACAACAGCCGGACTGCGAGGAGTCGCTATAATTGTCAATCGGAGTGCGATGTTGGGCATTCGAGCGGCTCTATTGATATTACTGTAACGTGACAGTCACACAACGAGTTACCAAGGTAGCGTGGTGGACTGAAATCACTGAGATCAAGCCAGCCCGGATTCTGAGACACTGACAAACACGTATCCGGATATGGGCCGGCTATTTTCGGGCCCGCCGGGTCGCGGTCATCCACATTGTCTTGGGTTTCTTGGTATGGGGCAGCTCCATCCGGACACGACTGACCTCGACGGGATCTGATTAGATGGTGACGTGGCTGAGTGTAGATCTGTCAGTCGTCTGGTTCTGAGCTTCACAATCAACTGACCTATACCTGGTAGCCATAGACTCACCGTCACGCCAAACATACGCGACTTACCGTCACGCCGAATAGACGCGTCACGTATTTACTATATTACGTGTTTACTAATTCGGACGCGTCGTCCTATTTCTTGCTGCGAGATTACATGAATGGTCATTGGTTTGCTGTTATTGGCTGATCATTGCGGGGCAGTTCAGGAGATATTTAGCACTTGGCTAGGATACCGTCGGCCCTTGTGCCTGCAGAAGTGGGTCTCGGTCCGGATAACGGGCGAGTTGTCCCTCATTAACGACGAGTTGTGTCTCTTAACAATTGTAAGCTCCTCGTACCACAAGTTCTATATTTAGTCTACTCACTGTGCTCTTCTCTCTGCGATTGCACAGCCAGAAATAAATGTCACCCACCCCAAAAATTACCTCACGTGACTCATGGTCACAAATTTCACCCCTGCAAGGCACCGACGGCAAAGCCACAGCCGTCGTGCCTCGTGGGCCAAGCCTCAGGGACAAGGAAAATTTTGTGCATGAACCGCAGAATCAGGCAGTGTGCAGTGGGGCTGAGTAGGGTGCTTTGAACAATGTAGGATATATAAAGGGCGTCCCCTGGCATACGATCGATATAATATTTCATCACCTCACCGGCATTTAATCCTTAATAACACTCAACCACCTAATCATCAAACACACACACGCACACACAATGAAGACTACTCTGATTGCCATCATCACCACTGCTGCCCTGGTTGCCGCTGCTCCAGTCGCCACCCCAATCGCCGAACCAATCGCCGAACCAGCTCCAGTCGCTGACGCTTACGCCGACCCAAACATCCTCGTCGAGGCCCTTAAGCTCATGCCAGAGTTTCCAGAAATCAAGATGCCAGGAAAGAAGTACTGCAACCACTGGAAGTACTGCGAGGAGTAACCTCCCCACCATCATTCAATTGTACAGAAAACGGACCACTGCATCAACCTAATTTAATTTGCATATACTAACTAATTTATTCTCTCATTCTACTGCTTTCTCTGGCATCTGTAGTTAGCGACTGAACCTGATTCATACATGCATCTTCAACGGTCAAGTCACGTGACTCGTTTGTACCGTTTGATCCGAGTCTGGACCACGATATGAAAAGTATAGCACGTTGGTTCTAAGCTAGTCATGGTCAAGATGAAAGAACGGCTCGTGGCTGTGTTCAAGCCTAGGTACGCTGACTTCAGAAAGAGACAGCGCAGATGAAAACGAGGCTTTATTTTGTGAAAACTAGTCCAGACCAACGTGCACTGCCAAGTCTCGCACGGCAAAGTCTGGGCGAGGCTGGACGCTTTGGTTCTGAGGTCTTGGACAGTATTCATGGTTACTGGTGTGAATGATACAAGAGGCAGCCAAGTGATTGAGTCTATATCGGCATTTCACCTGTGACATACGAATTAGTTCTACAATTAGGGATACGAATGGACTGAAAACAGGCCGAATATAGATCGTATGCCCATCACGACAATCTTTAATCATTAATTGGCTCATCGATCTACGAGATCTACAACCGTTGATGCGGCGCTCAGCTCATGCGCGAAACACATTCAGATAGCTTTCTGCAGGTATATTTCCACATTTGACGTTCGTTGCTAACCTGATGTGTGATGAAAAGCTAAATATACACTCCGACCACCGGACTAGATTACGATCACACGGCTCATCTTATGCGTCCCACAGCCCCACCCGTGTAGCCAAATTTTCTCGGTCTAGACCGCTCGAGACCCACAACCGATTAGCCGATGAGTCGTATCAAACACGGTGAAAACTGACAGCTTAAAAAGGCAGGCTCGGCCCGGGAAGAACAGCGCAATGAGAAGCATAGCCCACAAAGCCGCAACAAGTGAGGCGGTAGTCTGGCCGTCAAAGGCTTTCCATCTTTGCGGACACGAATAACGATGTTCCCTCAAGTGAGCATCGACTGGGTAAGCATTTCCAGGTCAACGAGGTGACCAATTCCAGCAAGCCGCAATACGCACTTGTTTGATCTTGGAGCTAAGCAACCAAAGTGCTTTGTCGGGTGGGTTTGATTGCGGTGTTCAGCCAACGCTTTCAGCCACAGATGTACACTCTCAAATGGTGCGAAAAGATTCTTCAGTGGCAGCTGATCGATTTTCAATGTCCCAGGCGACTTCCTTGACCAATTCCAGTTCCAACGTAAACTCCTATGAGCAGTTGGATGCAGATCTACGACTCATAGACATCAATCGAACGCTGTGACTGCCGCCCTGTACCACTCAGGAACAAACTTTCTGTGCTTGTAAGGCATCAGGGCTGCTCTCTGCCCGAAGGGGTCCAGCGACTCCTGATAGGCAACTTCTGCTGTCCACTCTCGCTCGGTGTAAATCCCGACAAAGGTCGTAGAATTGAACTCAGACTGCAATTCCAATGCTTTTGGCGTGTCCACGCAAACCACTCTCTTTGGGGTTAACTTCGCTATCAGCTCTCTGTACGTTTCCTGAGCGTCGTTCAGATCATCATAGTGCGCCTCGAGGCTGAGATGATGCACGCTGCCGTTGAATAAACTGGACATGTCCTTCAGTTCCTGGTAATCAAGGTCACTGTGAAAGTCAATAGTCAGTCTATCGATAGACCCCATTTCCAGTGTCCAGGGCTTTGTAAGCGCTTCTGGTGTAATGGTATAGCCAATTTCAAAATTTGCCTGGGGAAATATACGGCACAGATCCGGGATATCGATTCCGTCGAACGTGGTAATATCACCGCCAATGTATACTTCTCTGAGACTTGGTTGCAATTGAAGAAGCTCTGCCAGAAGGGGACTCGGCTCTGTTGAAAGAGAAATGGCAATTGAGGTGAGGTGCTTGAGGAAGTATCGATAATCTTCCAGACACAGTTTCACTGAGCTGTCAGGAAGCCACAGTTCGAACCTCCACTTATGAACGCAGGGGACCAGTTCGTTTACATGGCGAACAATGGGAATACTCTGGTAGAAGAGATGATTGACAGAGCGAAGCCTGAGCGCCGTCGCCATATCAAGGTCGATGTAGTCGATTATTTTGAGTAGCAGCTCATTAGGGAGGCGCATCTTGAGCTATTAACCTACAGCCAGTGCGAGTCCGAGGTATCTATTGTTGGTGTCATGGGTGAAGGTTGAAGGTGCGCGCGCCTCACAGAGCTACGGTAACCGGGCTAACAAAGCTTCTGGAACAGGAGGACCCCCATCTATCTTCCAGAGCCACATTTCAAAATCATTCACATCCATCTCAGTAGGTGGTAGGTTTCTTGGAGCACTGGGGTTCAGGTGCCTCAACTGCTCTGCTGTCTGCTTGATTATCTGTGTGTCAGGACAGTCGTCTCCAGTGACGATTAGTCTAGCTCTGTAAGCACGCTCCGCAAACACAGTTGCACGAACGCCGTCGTTGTGAGCCAAGGCGGCTTCCATGGCACCTTGACAGACAATAGCTGGACGATGTGCATCCCCGGTCTCAACTGTGAGAAGTTGCATCAGCATCCCGCAATTCCTCAAGTACAGGTCGTAGGATATAGGGGTCGTTAGCATGACCTTGATGAAACCAATTGATTGGCGAATGTAATCATCAGCACGTTTTTCTTCATCCGAGCGAGTGCACATGGTGCATTTGCAAGTGAACCCGCAAATAGACTGTATAGCTGCTGTTCGCCGGGCAAAAGGCCCGTAGGCTTCGTCGTGATAGGAAATCGTGATTTCTTGGCCTGCTTTGATGGGCACTATTGCGTGTAAGGTTCCGTATTTTTTATTGATATTCCAATGGTGCACCGCGTTTGGTCGGCAACTGTGGTTGATTAGGCACAGAGTAGGGTACAGGGCCCCAAACTGCTTATCAGGACCATTACATGGAATACAATTACAACTGAAGTACCCGCTGACTGGATGCGTCTCCTGTTTTTTGTTTTCCATAGAATAGTAAAGTTCCTGATCAGCTTTCGGTAAAGCTTCCACCATTTTTGCCATTGCGATCTCAGCAACCAAATCCCTGTACTTGGGGTCAACGGGCTCCTTGGTCTTGAAACTGATGGTGTATGACATTGTGAAGTAGGGTTCCTCGCATAGAATACGTTCGCCTTTAGCGAAATTCCTCAGCGCAATAAGTCCTCGTTTGTTGCCTTCGACATGCCGAACAATCACATCCATGGTGATGAGAGAGTGAAACTTTATGCGCGCGCGCCAATTATTATTTACATATATCATACAAGCAATTCCGGAAAGACTATTTTCCGACAATTTCCTCAAACATTTCAGCGCAAGGAACCTTTGCGTTCAATCTAGCACATAGCAAAAAGGCCCCAGAGAGTTTTCTGTGTAGTCCGTAGGTCTCCTCTGGTGGTGGAGTTAATCGTTCCTTCAACATGACACCAATGTTGGTTCGCACTCGGTCAGTGATGGTCTGATCATGGAAATCAAACAGACCCGGGTGCCTGAAGGGCTCACCCAGAACCAGAATAGAGTCGACGTGAGCATCAAGCATGGCCTTACTCTCAAGGCCTGTGAGGTAGCCCAATCTAACAGAGTACTCTCGACAAGCCTCTCGATCCTGTCTCACGGCAGCCTTGAGGACTTCAGTGTAGTTCTTGATGAAATCGTCATTGTATCCTCTAGCAGCGCCGAAATCCAGCAGTTCTAGCTTTTTGGTGCTCTCGTTGTACAAAAAGTTGGCCCAGTTTGGATCCGTCTGCATAAACTTGAATTTGGCAATTTCCAAAAGACACAGTTTCATGACAGCAGTAGCAATCCAATCCTTAGTCTCTTGAGACCAATTGCCCTTGGAGATTTCAACTCCTTTCATCTTCTCCATAGTCAGCACACGCTCACTGGACAGAGAATGAATGACTTCAGGAACCTGGTAATCGGGCTCATTTTCCAACAGTTTCTGGAAAGTTTCCATGTTCTGAGCCTCTCGCAGGTAATCACACTCCCACTTCAGTTCAGTTCGAGCGCTGGCGATCGTCTTGTCCAGAAACAGACCCTCGGGAAGGAATCTAGAAGCAGTAAGCAGCAACAACAAGTTGTTCAAGTCAGAATCAATAGAATCGGCGACACCAGGGTACTGGATCTTAACAGCCACTTGCCTGTAGTCTTCAAGCAAAACAGCACTGTGAACCTGTCCAATAGACGCAGCAGCCATGGGGTAGTCTTCGAAAGAGGAAAACATTTCCGTTCGCCAGTTCTTTCCAAACTCTTTGCTCATAACTCGCTCAAGCTGGCCTCGCGGCATGTAGTTGGCAGTGTTTTGCACTCTAGTCATGATTTGCTGAATCTCTGGAGGGAAAATCTTTTGATCCTGGAACGACAAGAGTTGACCAATCTTGAGGGCAGCTCCTCGCATCTGTGATAACTTCTTTACCATTCTTTCGAGGTTGGCGGGGTTCAGAAACAGCGACTTTGAGCTGCTTGAACCGTCGCCCATTCGTCTCAATCCTTCGCTCAAGGCACCAATACCAATTCCAGTGGCAAGTGTACCATAGTGAAATAGTCGGCCAAGTCTGCTGGATGGAACAGCAGAACTCTCCATCACGAATTCCTTCTTATCGGCCTTCCCAACCATGTCGTTTTTGTCGTCAGAATACATTCTCTTTTGAATTCCAAAGCACTTTTGTTTAGTTGTTCTCAGAGTAGAGTACGCCCTCTTGCCGGACGGTCCTTTCTTGACCCCGTTGATAGCATCTCTCACTGGCGCCAGGTGCTTCTCAACCTGAATAGAGAACTCTGGCTTGTGTCGTCGGAAAGTATGAATCTGCCATCGTCTCCACAGCTCCTCTTTCTGAAGCTGAACAGAGTCACTGAGGACTGTCTTGAGCGAAGAAGCCACACAGTAGAAATCGTATGCCTTCTTCATCGTTAACTTCCACGAAGCACCAGAATGTCACAAACCTTTGGTAATTCTATCACAATCAAACTCCGCCAATTGTCAAACTTCCTTACAGTGTAGGTCGAGTCGTGAAGTTGACCATGACGGTGGTGACCCTAACCCTAGTCACGTGATTTTGTGGCTAGAGATTTTTTTCATCCTGCTTCGATTAGAGAAAAGGAGGACGATTTATTTAAAATTCACACGATCACGGTAATAGCCACACTTACGTTTCAGCCACAGTTAGGTTTCTACACATCACTTGCGCTAAACAAAAGTAGGAAACCACATTCGAATCAGTCCCAACCGGTGCGGCGCAAAATTTCGCGATAAAAAAAAAAGTGTGATAACAATTCTCAATTTACTAACAAAACCATACACCAAATGAGTCGAAGTGCCAAGCGAGCAAAGACTGAGAATTCGGAAAGCGAATCAAATGAATCTACTGTCAATAGTAGCACTTCATCACTTTCCCTTGACAAGCGACACAAGTCTACCCACGATGATGCTACAAGAGCGGAAGATGGTCCAGAGAATCCATACAATGGAAAACCTTTGAGTCAACGATATTTTGATATTCTGAAAGTTCGACGAGATCTTCCGGTTCATGCCCAGCGACAGGAATTCCTTGAAATTTTCCAAAAGACACAGATCATGGTTTTCGTTGGAGAAACAGGTTCCGGTAAGACTACTCAGATTCCACAATTTGTGTGCTTTGACGACGTGCCACATTTGAAGGGTAAACAGGTTGCATGTACCCAGCCTCGACGAGTTGCCGCTATGAGTGTTGCTGAGCGAGTTGCCAACGAAATGGATGTGAAGCTAGGCGAGGAAGTCGGTTACTCGATTCGATTCGAAAACAAAACCTCTGACAAGACCTTTTTGACTTATATGACTGATGGTATGCTGTTGCGAGAAGCCATGAACGACCCACTGCTGGAGCGATACAGCTGCATTATTCTCGATGAAGCCCACGAGAGAACCTTGGCTACTGATATTTTGATGGGTTTGATTAAACAAGTCGCCGAGAAACGACCAGATTTGAAAATCATAATCATGTCGGCTACACTGGATGCTCAAAAATTCCAAAAGTACTTCAACGATGCCCCGCTGCTAGCAGTTCCCGGTCGAACTCACCCAGTAGAGATCTACTACACCCCAGAGTACCAGAAGGATTACCTTGAGAGTGCTATTCGAACTGTTCTTCAAATCCATGCCACTGAGCCCGAAGGTGATATTCTGCTCTTTTTGACCGGTGAAGAAGAAATTGAGGATGCGTGCCGGAAAATCGCTCTAGAGTCTGACGAGCTGATGCGAGAAGTCAGCGCAGGCCCAGTCAAGGTTTACCCGCTCTATGGATCTCTTCCTCCAAACCAGCAACAAAAGATTTTCGAGAAAGCCCCAGAGGGCATGCCAGGTAAGGGCCCAGGCCGAAAAATCATCGTCTCTACCAACATTGCCGAGACTTCGCTTACTATCGACGGTATTGTGTATGTCGTTGATCCCGGCTTCTCCAAGCAGAAGGTGTACAACCCACGAATTCGAGTCGAGTCTCTGTTGGTTGCGCCAATTTCCAAAGCTAGTGCCCAACAGCGAGCCGGTCGAGCCGGTCGAACCAAGCCAGGAAAGTGTTTCCGACTATACACTGAAGAAGCATTCAAGAAGGAGCTGAACGAACAGAGCTATCCAGAAATTCTCAGGAGTAACCTGGCCAACACTGTTCTGGAGTTGAAGAAACTCGGAATCGACGATTTGGTGCACTTTGACTTTATGGACCCGCCAGCTCCAGAAACCATGATGCGTGCTCTAGAGGAGCTCAACTACCTCAAGTGCATTGATGACGACGGTGACCTTACCGCTTTGGGACGACTGGCATCGGAGTTCCCTCTAGACCCAATGCTGGCAACCATGCTCATTAACTCTCAGGATTTCTACTGCTCGAACGAGATTCTCTCCCTTACCGCACTGCTGTCTGTTCCCAACATTTTTGTTCGACCAAATAATGCAAAGAAGGCTGCTGATGAGATGAAAGCTCTGTTTGCTCACCCAGACGGAGACCATTTGACCATGCTCAACGTTTATCACGCTTACAAGGCTCCAGAAGCCCAGTCCGATCCATCTCAGTGGGCTTATGAGCACTTTCTTTCACTGAGATCACTCACCTCTGCTGACAGTGTGCGAGCTCAGCTGAAGCAAATTATGGAGAAGAACGATCTGAAACTGGTCTCGACGCCATTCGAGGACAAGTACTACTACGACAATATCCGAAAGGCCATGACTGCTGGTTACTTCATGCAGGTCGGCAAGAGAAAGAGCAGCTCAAAAGGATACGTGACTGTCAAGGACAACCAAGAAGTCCTTCTGCACCCAAGTTCTGTGCTGGGCCAAGACAGTGAATGGGTTATCTACCATGAGTTTGTTCTCACCACGAAGAACTATATTCGAACTGTCACCTCTGTACGACCCGAGTGGCTGTTAGAGCTGGCTCCGGCTTACTATGACATTGAGGCGTTCAAGAAGGGCTCGCCAGATGTGTACATGGGTCTCGAGCGGGCTAAACAAAAGGTGGACAGATCCAAGCAGGTCCAGAGCAGGAGAAAGAAATAGATAGACTGAAATCCTAGAAAAATAGACTAATACACCTCTCGTGAAATCATACTGTCGGATTTAGATGTCATAAGGCTAACAAGGAGGAAGATCATATATTTCAAGCCCCGAGAGCTGAGGTGTCAGAAACGATGGCCACTTGATTGGTCAACATCCGAAATAAATCCATCTTTCGTGTGCATTCACGTTTAACATTGTTTCACGTTGCCTCGCGAAGCATACATCGACCTCATACAGGTATATATGTGCCCAGTAATTTTTCCTTTCGAACAAATAACAATGAATGAAGATGGCGTAATCAGGGATGGAGCAGGTATGTGTTAATTGTCTTCGCCAAATTACGTTTAGTTTGGTATCATGGAAAAAATGTTCAGGGTTCTCAATGGACAAAAAGTCTACAGCACCTCCTGTTCCCACATGGTCTCCCACTGTAGTACTGAGTAAGGCTCTGTCAAGCTTGACTATGGTTGATCGGACGGGGAACCGTATTTTCTTGACGATGTGGCCGTAGACGAGAAAATATGGCTTCCCGTCCGATATGTATGAAATCAATAGCGACTTTTCCGGCGAAATTTGAAGGAAATCGGCAAATAATGCAACAATCTACTCTCTTTCATGCTAGTTATCATATTTGGAGGTAATAAAGTCCGTAAATCTATCGTTCACGCACCAGTCTCGGTACGGTACGCTTGTACAACCGATGGTGCCAGAAATCCATAGCTCAACCATGCGAGGCACTCTCGATAAACATGGCATAAATTCTGTACAAGCTACCAATAAAGTGCGATGTTGCTTGTAACAGCACCCAGCTATGCTTTGACCCCTGCTATAGTGTTACCCACCGTCATTATTACCAGGATGCGAAACTCCCAGCTGAAAATACCAGGTAACATGAAACCAATAATATAGGTGGGTAACCATCGTCTCGAACGCGCATTAGTTGGGACCCCAACTGTTTGAATCTCTTCTTCTACCATCTACTTCTATTACAATGGCTGCTCCTACGTAAGTATTGGAATTGAGAGGTTGGGTTTAGACGATCAAGATCACAAGCTCAGGGACTGGAATCCCTATATAAGGCGGCCAATTCCTCCTTGTTTGGCTGTCCATTGCCGTCGGCGCTCAATCTTGCTGGCGCTTAGTAAGCCTTAGTCATCCAATTGGTGGCAATTGCCTTGCAATTGGCTTGACAAAATATCTGGCTAGGCTACATCAGCGGTTTACAGTGTCGGTCGACCGCTAGGGCTGCTCTGATTCGACTCTCCACGACCTCGGCTGGCGGTGGTTTATCCGGAGTTTTTCCGAGACGGCACGACTCGGATTCCCCGGCCTGTGCTGGCATCAGCATCTGCTTCCAATCGATGCCAATTACAGGGCTACAAGAAGCTGTCTCGCTGTGCCAATTCTCACGTCAGACTAGCTCAATGTTTCACGATCGGACATTGCTCGGCCGGTTCCGGATAACTGTCGGCCGAACCCTAACCCACTCAGATGAGTCAGACCAATCAGGGTTCACGATAAGATTGAGTGTCGAGCTAGACGATGAGGACTCAGAGTTTTCGGCATATGCCACCGTGGCCATTGAGAATTCTCGGTTAGAGACAATTAGTCAGCCTTGGCAGGAGTTACGGGCCGAACACCGGAGGACGTGATGACGGCGCAATGTGAGCCGAAATGAGCGATGTCGGCTTAGTCATAAAGTGTTGAGCCGGCTCTGCATTGGTTGAGCGGGATTGATTGTTACGGGCGAGAGGATTGAGAGTGCTGCAGGGAGGCTTTCAAGGGGCTGGCGTGTGCCAAGCGTGTTGCAACGGTGTTGTAAAGACCGCCAAGGTCAATTCTCTCTGTGAATTGAGAGTGCTTAAGGATGCAAGAACTAACTTAGTGGTGATATCGGACTTATCGGCCTGGCCGTCATGGGCCAGAACCTGATTCTCAACGCTGCCGACCACGGCTACACCGTTGTTGCCTACAACCGAACCGTCTCCAAGGTTGACCACTTCCTGGAGAACGAGGCCAAGGGCAAGTCCATCATTGGTGCTCGATCCATTGAGGAGCTCGTCGCCAACCTGAAGCGACCACGACGAATCATCCTGCTGGTCAAGGCCGGCTCTGCTGTCGACGCTTTCATTGACCAGCTTCTGCCACACCTGGAGAAGGGTGATATCATCATTGACGGTGGTAACTCCCACTTCCCAGACTCTAACCGACGATACGAGGAGCTCAAGGCCAAGGGACTGCTGTTTGTTGGCTCCGGTGTTTCCGGTGGTGAGGAGGGTGCCCGATACGGTCCATCTCTCATGCCAGGTGGTGCTGAGGAGGCCTGGCCACACCTTAAGAACATCTTCCAGGACATTGCCGCTAAGTCTGATGGTGAGCCATGCTGTGAATGGGTCGGCCCGGCTGGTTCCGGCCACTTTGTTAAGATGGTCCACAACGGTATCGAGTACGGTGATATGCAGCTGATTTGCGAGGCTTACGACCTGCTCAAGCGAGGTGCCGGCTTCACCGACAAGGAGATTGGCGAGGTCTTCACTCAGTGGAACAAGGGTGTCTTGGACTCTTTCCTCATTGAGATCACCCGAGACATTCTGCTGTTCAGCGACAACGACGGAACCCCATTGGTCGAGAAGATTCTGGACACTGCTGGCCAGAAGGGTACCGGTAAGTGGACTGCCGTCAACGCCCTGGACCTGGGTATGCCAGTCACCCTCATTGGTGAGGCTGTCTTTGCCCGAACTCTGTCAGCCATCAAGGACGAGCGAGTCCGAGCCTCCAAAATTCTGGACGGACCAACTCCAAAGTTCACTGGTGACAAGCAGAAGTTTGTCGACGACCTTGAGCAGGCTCTGTACGCCTCCAAGATCATTTCCTACGCTCAGGGCTTTATGCTGATCCGAGAGGCCGGCAAGGAGTACGGCTGGGACCTCAACAATGCCGGAATCGCCCTCATGTGGCGAGGTGGTTGCATCATCCGATCCGTCTTCCTGGGCGAGATCACCAAGGCTTACCGAGAGAACCCTAAGCTGGAGAACCTGCTGTTCCACCCATTCTTCAAGGACGCCATCCACAAGGCCCAGGCTAGCTGGAGATCCATTGTGGCCACTTCCGCTAGCTGGGGTATCCCAACTCCAGCCTTCGCCACCGCTCTGTCCTTCTTTGACGGTTACCGATCCGCCCGACTGCCAGCTAACCTGCTGCAGGCCCAGCGAGACTACTTTGGTGCCCACACCTTCCGAGTTCTGGACGAGCACGCCGATGAGCACCTGCCAAAGGGTAAGGACATCCACATCAACTGGACCGGCCGAGGCGGTAACGTCTCTGCCTCTACCTACGATGCCTAAGTGTTGGTGAACTGCAAGTAGCTATTGCCCATTGAATATGATTTCACATGTCACATTTGTACGTACATTACTTCAACTGTACACCTATACAGTCCTATAAACTTAAGCCTGAGGAATTGCTTAAGGAAGCGCCGCAATGACGAAAGTCTAACGGTAGCGGTCCAGCGTCAAGTTCGCACTAATCGTGCCGGAATCCCAAAATTTCCACGGAGTTTTCCGGTTCCACATCCAAAAAATGGAGCGTCTTGAGTCGATTAGTCTCGGCACTGATGATGACAACTCGGATTGGCCAGCCTATGGATCGGTTTCCGTCGACGTCGACCGTTTGCACATTTCGCTCAGGCGAAGATCAAAGCTGGCTGCAATTCCAGGACACATGTGATTCAATGCGCTCAGATGAGAGATGCTATCAATTAAATTAAGGAAGCTTCTGGCCTCGATAATTCCAATTTAATCACTCGCCCGTTATTGTGTATCTCAATTCTGAATCTATAAGGTCTTGAAAGAAGCGACAAACTTGTCGAAGAGAAGAAATTCTTATAGACCCAGCTCTCCAAGATCATATCTGCAATCTCCCGTGGCAAGTAGAACCCTCCATCATAAGTGCCGCTTGGTCTTTCTATGTGTTTGCCTCTAAGCGCTTTATAAAGTCGAGGGCATCTGAGTACTTCTCCTCCAGTGTGCGCCGCTCTTCGGGAGTTATGTGATTTGTTTGTTCATGTGGAGACGGAGAAATATCGCCGAAGCGACGCTTGACGTTACAGCCGCAAGACTAGCGGCACCGGAGTCACGTGCATTGATTTAGCTAGCACAAGCAGCACAACACCCGCTCTGTTGTACAACACCCGTTCTGTTGTACCACAACACCCGCTCTGTTGTACCACAACACCCGTTCTGTTGTACCACAACACCCGTTCTGTTGTACCACAACACCCGCGCTGTTGTATCACACCGGCCCTGTGACAAAACCCTGGCCCTATAGAATATATAAACCCCTCGGTCCCCTCTTCCTCACCACCCAGGTGGCCTCAGGTTCACTAGTTGCATGGTACGCGGTTGATTGTCATAAAGGTGGTAAGGAATCAATTTAAAAACACAGTACAGAAGGAAAACATTCGCGGCTTACTCATGGCCAAGTAGTGAGCTTAGTCAGCGCTTACCAGTTCCACCAGTCATCACCGCCAGTTGGGGTTGGGGTAGAAGAGGCAACTGGAGAGCCGCCGTTTCCGCCTGGGGCAGGCTGGGCGCCTGGAATAGTACCAGTGGCTGGGATGGCCTGCAAGTTGGAAGACGAAGAGTCGTAAGAGGCCTGAGCAATAGAGATCTCATTGTTGTCAAGGTCGTACACCACGTAAGCGGATCGCAGGAAAACGTCACCAAGCAGGTTGTACTGCTGAGACTGAGAGTTTGGCAGAACGGCGATACCGTAAGCAGCTGGAGCATTGCCGTCAACCAAGTCAGAGGCTGGCAGAACAATCTCAGAACCGGCCACAGAGATGCTGGCGCCGGAAAACTCAAAAGTAACGGATCCACTTGGAACCTCGTCAACCCAGTAGAGCGAAGAGTTGTCGTCCCAAGTACCACCAAGCTGCTGACCAATGGAGTCAACAACATCCTGTGGCACGTAAATCAAAGAGGTGCCAGAATCCAAAACAGCCTGGAAATCGCTGCCAGCAAAAGTCACGTCAACCTGCAGAGACTCATAAGTGTTGTCGGTAACTGGGATGGTGTAAAGTGGGCCAGTGTACTTGGAAGAGTCGACACCGCCAAAGACAATGGAACCACTCTGAGCGTCGACATCGTCAAGGTACAGAGAGTAGGCGTTTCGGGCAATGAGTCCCTGGGCCTTGAGGTTGGCTGGGACGTTGTTGTACTGACTCTGGCCGTTCTGAGTTCCGGCCTCACCGGCAGTGTAGCCTACTCCCAAAATTCCAGTCGACCCGTCTTGTTCGGAGGGCGCCTGAGACACAGTCGCGAATTCCTGCTTAGTGAGCTTGGAAGAACCAAAGGTGAGGGTATCGGTAACCAAGTCTCCTGAGGCGGAGCCGGAAACGTATTGGATGGAAAAGTCATTGTTGAGGTATTTGTAGGTGGAAGACTTGGAAGAATCGTAAGAGTTGGCCAATTTAGTAGCAGTGGTGTACACCCAGAGATCCGATGATCCAGTGTCGACAACGGTATCGACAGTCTGAGCTGGAGTACCAATCTGGAGTTCAGAAAGGTAAGCGAAAACCTGATTGCCCAGTGGCTCAGTGACAGTTCCTCGTTTGAGAACCTTAGCCTGCTCGGCAGTGAGCTTGGTTCGTCGAACTGGCAGAGAGACAATGCCTGGGGCAGTGGCAGTTGGGGCAGCCAGGACCGAAGAGATGGCGAGGAGGAGAGTGTACTTCATTTGTTTGATGGAGATTGAGGGGATTTCTGGACTATTTATGTGTTTTCATGTGCTTGATTTTTGGCGTGCGTGCTTGAGTTGGCGCTGAAAACGGTAGAATCGGCGCTAGAAACTGAACTGGGGGTGATGCGAAAATGGCAAAATTGCTAACAGATTGCCCTGAGTGATAATGCAATTGGAAATGCTAAACAGCCATGCATCAGCGCCGTCCACGGCGTGATTATGTCCAGGGCTTAAAGCGGAGGCATTTAAGGTTATCAACAGGTTTGAGCAGCAGAGCAAAGAGACGGCCGCTCGCAGCTAAATCAAGTTATTTTGAAGTTCACACAGGTCGTCATCATTGCCAAGCTGCCCTTACTTGTGCAGGGCCAAGCAAATACGAGAGACTTACGAATCACTGCAGGTCAAGCTTTACCCACTGCAGCACCTGCAGCGAACCTTACTGCTTCTGTCTATCTCGGAGACTCCGCGTCAAGCGAGATTGTTGCACAATGGTGACATGGATGAGCACGTTGAGGTGAATAATCGCGATATGCATCGGCAAGCCGACACGTGGTCGGCATTATACTGAATCATACAGAATGGCACAATTGTCACGTACGTACTATAGCTGTCATCTATACTTGGATCAACAGTGCCTTGATTCTCTGGCAAACGCCTTGTGTTTTCTCTGAGTGATCGCCGAAAGTGCTGTCGGGGAACTTTCCGATGACGTGTGCGGCATATCCCATGCAGAAAAGCTGCATCTCAGAATTTCGAATCTTGTTGAAGCTAGCCGTTCCCCCACGCATGATCAGACAAACAATCGCTACAGCCTGAGATAGAACATGGCAGAAGTACCTCAGTTGGTCTGAGCTCAGAATTTAGGCGCCGGGAGCGAAGACCCGCCTGCTTAACTACACGCGCTCAAAACCATTTTCCTGCATTTACTTGTGTGCAATTTCAAACTCATGAGATAAACAAAAGTACCCCACAGAAGCCACTAGCTGATGGACGCGCATTATCGTTTTTGGCCGGCGATTGCGTCATCAACGTTATGCCAATTACAGCGCTGCTGTCTGAGACGTGAACATCAGCACAATTCCCGAGAAAGAATTCTGCTACAACGTGAAATCACCTGAGAGATAGTCAAAACAGTAATAGACCAGGGCCAGTGCCCACCTCTCGTGCAATACGGTGAACCTGTCGTGATGCCGAAAAGTAACCTGGCGCCGTGTTTGTATCCGATTAGCCGTACGCGTGTCTCGTGATAACGGTGTCGAGTCATTGAGCCACGCAGAATCGCAATCTACGGTTGCGCCAGAATCTGTGTTTAGGCACGCAGGGGACTGGAGCCGTGCTGATTACGTATGCTCCGGCGATAGGCGTTGGCGCATGCAGATGTGCTCGGTGATGGTTCGGTGTTCGGCGTTCGGCTACCTCGGGAGGCCATGTTGCCGGCCTCTCCGCCAGGATTGCATGCTTCGATCCACCTTGCCCAAGCATATACTGGTCTGGGAGCTAGCGTCCGAAGATCCCCGGGACACAACTGGAATGGTTTTATGTTTGGAAAGTCGTGGGTTTACTCACTTTATGGATACTGAATGAAGTTGATGCGGGTTTGCGTGGTCCCGTTCCTGCGTTCTTGGCGAAGACGTAATCATCGAGTCTATTACAATCTAATTGGAGATACAAGTGGGTTAACGAAACATACGGTAGAGAACTTTGGGGCATTAACTTGAAGTGGGGAGGTCCTGGCCGGTGTTCTACACAGAAATTAGGGGCCTGAAGAATTTCATTGCCTTTCACTTACACGGACCGGATGATTTGCATGTTAGCTCAGGGCAAAATCTCCAACTGTGGCCGTACATACCCAATTTATTGGTAACTGAGACACCTTGATTGCTCCTCCATTATGGCTAAAATGTTCCCCCCCAACTCCTCTCCACGCGAGCGGGCCGGCCGGACCAGCTAGCACGTGCATTCTGCGCAGATAATCGTTTCACAGAGTGACAACAGCGACCATTACATTTATGAGTGGCTTTCATATCGCTTTCTACCGCGAACACTTGCTTGCTATGCCAGTCACGCTTAAGGGAGTCCATCTCGGCCGCATGACTTGGCATGCATGCATGCGGCTGACTTGCCAGTTCTATGCTATGGACACACCGCACAGAATGGCAACATCCAGATTATTGTACGACAAAGCTATGTACACCCCGGTTCCCCCCTTCACCGAAAACACAGCCATGTGACCGTCAATAATCTTTATTCTCTAACTACTATATTGATTCCATCTAGAATGGCCACCACCAGGGCTTGCTGCTGGTGGCAGTGGCACTTGGGCTAGAAGTGGTAACACTCGGAGCGGTAGTTGCACCTGGAATAGTACCGGTCGCCGGAATGGCCTGCAAGTTCGAGTCAGTGTTGTTGTAAGAAGCCTGGGCGATGGAAATCTCGTTGTTGTCGAGATCATAGACGACATAGGCGTTTCTCAGAAAGACGTCACCAAACAGGTTATAGTATGAGGACTTACTGTTTGGCAGAACGCCAAGGGCATAGTTTCCCGGGGCATTTCCACTGACGACATCAGAAGCAGGAAGGACTAGCTCGCTTCCACTGACTGAAATCTTTGCGCCGGAAAAGTCAAACTCAATTGACTGGGTGGGGATGGAATCAAGCCAGTAATAGCCGGTCCAGACGTTGTACGTCGCGCCAATCTCTTTGGCGATGGAGGTCAGGACGCTCTGGGGGACATAGAGCAGCGAAGTTCCAGAGTCCAAAATGGCATTGAAGTTGTTTCCATTGTAACTGGTGGCCACCTGGAACGAAGAGTAGGTCTGGTCGTTCACTGGAATTGTGTACAATGGTCCAGTGTACTTTGACGAGTCCACGCCTCCAAACACGATGGAGCCGGACTGAGCATCAACATCATCCAAGTACAAGGAATAAGCGTTTCTGGCAATAAGTCCTTGGCTCTTTAGAGATGAGGGGACGTTACTGTAAACAGCAGCGCCGCTTGACTGATGTCCAGCCTCATCGGCGCCGTATCCCACGCCAAAAATCCCGAGGTCTTCTGAGACTGTCCCCACGGAACCAAATTGTTGGTTAGTGATTGAAGAACTTCCAAAGGTGAGGGTATCGGTGACGAAATCGCCTTTAGCCGAGCCCTGGACGTACTTAATTGAAAACTGATCGTTGAGATACTTATAAGTCGAAGATTTAGATGAATCGTAGGAACTCTTCTTTCCAGTGGTGGCCGAATAAACCCATAGATCCGATGAGCCAGTATCCACCATTGAATCAACTGTCTGTGGAGGTGTTCCAATCTCCAGCTCAGCCAGGTAGTACGTGACTTGGTTTCCAAGACTTTCGGTAACGTCACCTCGTCGTCGCAGAACTTTGGCGTCGGTGCCGTTGATGTTGGTTTTCTGGCGTCGAATAGGGAAAGAGACAATACCAGTCGAAGTTGAGTCATCACCGGCCGGGGCTCCCAGAACTGGGACCAGAGCAGTGGAGATGGCAAGAACGAGGCTGTATTTCATATTGATTGATGATCAACTGATGATTATGGAGAGAATTGGACGTCTTTTATAGCATTTTCCGTCCTCTGTTTGTGTTTCACGACTTATTTTCACATGCGACGCCAAAGTTTCACGGAACAAGACAAACTAGCAGGCGACGAGGCGGAGACGATCCAGGCGGATAATACACTCTTCATCGTGGCTCTACTGCCGTGAATTGTCCCCCAGCAATATCCCGGTTGGCAAAGCATTGCTCGAGTGCCACCGATAATGAATAGCTAACTGGCTATGATACTCGCCTAAAAAATGCTATGCGCCGATCTGCAAGTACCCGTGCGGCACGTGCGGCGAACCTTAATCCGTTGTATCAGTGAGACCGCATGGAGCCGTACCAAGCGAGCAGATCGCGATGGCGACATCGGGGTGGTGATTTTGACTTTAGATCAGTGATGCCACATGCGGAAATGCGTAAGAATCCAACTCCCGAAGCCTGTATACGTGCGATCACTCTCACTCCCTTCCATCCTATTCAGCTTAATTATATGACGCGGGCCGGGGTGAGCATGACAGACTAAATTATCATTGCTAAACAATCACGCCGACCAGTCCCATGTCGACACCGAGCAACCTGAGTAACACAATAAGCCGTTCTCCCACGCAAAACGTTCAGACATTATTTTAAGGTTACTGACGCCTGCCCGATCCGCAGCCGGCCTGAGCTGTGAGCACGGGAATCAGGGGTCAAAACCGCTTATTCAGTCTATAGCATCCATCAGCACCGATCTCGTGTACTTCACAGCCAAAAAGTACCTCGGTAAGCTGGCCTGTTTGCATGATGAAGGACGCTTCCGGCTTATGACGTCAGACGTTAATCTGAGACATACGTACCCGAGGATCTTCAGTGCTAAGGTTATTACTGAATTTGGTCAGCATAACTTCAGGTAATGTGATTTTCAGGCGCAGACACGAACGGCGCATGTTTGAGCGCTATCGCGCCTTGCTGTCTTGACTAGTGTTGCATCAACATGCTACGGATATTTGTAGTTGCCGGAACCGTCGACGTCTGTCGGTGTCAAAAGACGTCGGTGATCTTGGATACATTGGACTTGCTACGCCGACATTTCAAATGTCCCGGCAGAGTCGTGATCTCTGTCCGACTTCGCTTGAAGGCGCAGACTGTAGTACAGGTCCCTTTGATAATCGACTCGAGACCTCGGAGATAAGGTCACCTGACACTAAACGTAAGCCTTTGTGGAACCTTCGGAATAGTGTCCTCAGATCTCTTCGCGTACGCCGCGATCTCTCAATATGATTTATTGGAAGGGACTAATGAATGACAGGTTACCTACCCTAACCCTGTCTGACCCACCCCACCATTTATTGATCATCACAAATCTACCAACTATCTCACAACACGGCGTGTCTTCCTCAAAGAATTTATGCCCATAGCGACACGTACCAGAGGAGCTCTCCTTGCACCTGAAATCTTACCACTGATTGCCGGAAGTTTGTCGACCTGTTTGCCCGTGTTTTAGTGAAAGAACGCCGCCGAAAATAGACACTGGATTCTGCTGCTTGCAAACGTGCACGAAAACCATGAATAAGGTGACTTGGCAAAGAATTCCGAGCGAAATCTGGTGGCAGGTGAGCCAGTACCTGTCTTACAAAGAGTTGATGCAACTCATGCAATCATGCCGGTTTTTTTACCAGCTTATCAATCCTGGGTTCCACCTGGAGGTTACAGATACTTCAATGACAGGGGCCTCAAAAGACTACATGATATTCTTGAGCCCTTACCATGAGATTTCCAACTGCGCGGATAAAGTGCGTCAATTCAAATGGAGTGAGTTTGAAGGGTCTGCTAGAACTGGCAAGATCGATCACGTTCTCAAGCGAATTGAGAGGCTCCACATTCGGATTGACCCAGCAAAACGCGACTTTCTCATCCAATTACTGTCTGAATTTCCCAAAAAACTGCCTAATGTCCAGGAAATCAATGTGATGGTTTCCAATTACTGTCAAGCACCGATGAATGACACCTTGAAGAAACTTTCTGCCTATCCCATGGTGACTGTTGAGGTCCGTATCATTGGATTGGACAATGTTAAGCTCGAGATTCCTGACAATGTCAAGCTGCTCGCCATCCACGACATGATTCTTCGACCTCAGTATGGCATCGTGCCGGATTTGACCAAGTTTATTGAGATTGGCCCAAATAACAACCTGGAGGCTCTGATTATCTACGGAAGCCCTAAGCATGTCAAGTGCACACAAGGCTCGTTGGTCCCATTTGTCTCACAGCTGAAGAAGCTGCGACTCTTTTCTGCTCGCACCAACTATGTGGGATGCGCTGAGGCACTGAAGGAGTTCCCCATCGAGCTGATTGCAACTGACGTGGAAGATTACGCGTATTTCCTGTGTCGCAGATTCAGGCACTGGTTTGAACCGCACGAAGGAGAGCGTAAGCCCCAGATGGACGGACATTATACCGTTATTGGCTAAGTGGCAGGCAAATGGCTGTAGTACTAAGTAGTAAAATTTCACTTCATCTGGTGCGGCTGTGCGGCTTATTGACAAAGTCTTAGCGCTACGCGCAACCCAACTCCTGATGGACTGGCGTACCGAATGAGGTATGGTTCAAGATTTTTCCTCATCTTGAATTCAAGGAACTCGAAAGACTTTCAGCGACATGTGCGTGGTTTTACGAATTGATCCATCCGGGTTATCACTATTCGCTGTTTGACCTCAATTCAGGGGATCGAGCGATTGACATAAGGATCAAATGCAATCACGAGTTTGCTCAGGGGCCTGGTAATGGAGGGAAGATACCATGGAAGGCTTTTGAGAAGATTGTAAGGTCCGGCAGAATGGACGGTTTGTTGAAGGAAATACACACATCGAGACGAGACTTGGTAAAGACAAGCCGGGCATTCTGATCGACCTTATCAGTGGATTTGCTGTTAAGCTGCCGAATTCAAAAGAGATTATTGTCACATTATCAGATGGTCCTATTGATGCGATGAATAGGACATTGAAAAAACTAGCGCCCTTTCCACCGATATTGATTACTCTGACAGATGGTGTTTCTCCGGTGAGCGTTGGCCCCAATGTCTCTATGCTAACTGTTGACGTTATGGGGTTGGAAGGAATGCGGCCAACTGGAGGAGCCGGCGTAATAGCATGGGATGACAATGACATAGTTGAGGACGAGACCGACACATACGAAGTACCTACGATACCTATTTGGCGCAATATTTCAAATTTGATTCAAACAACATTGTGGATACAGTGGTTATTTACACATTTTATTCCAGGGATTGGGCCATTTGCATGGATACGTCGCTTCTTTCGTTTCTTGAACAGCTGCCCAAACTGCGTCACTTTCTCGTCTCAAAAACTATATTAGGCTACGAGTCTGCTTTCCACAGTTCCCGGTGGACGTTACCATTTGTGGGAATTACACCTTCAGAGATTCGCTGAAAAGAACTGCGGGAGGATTGGTCATCATCAAATAACCCTTGTCTCAAGCACCTGCCAAATCGGTCAACTTACTTGGCACCGGGCGGAACACGCGATCGAATTAACGATCACCATTCCTATAAATTTACTGCGAATTTCTCGTCTTTTCCAAAATGCTCTTTGCAATTGCCTTGCTCGCTTCTTGTCTGGCTGCCCCGGTCAGTGTGGACCTCCGACGTGATACGGTCAGCTGCTATACGACGCAAAGTGATGACCCCAACAGCCTTGGAAAGATTGCTCAAGAATTTCTTCAACAGGTCTCTGAGTACGTCGCCTCTGCGGGCAACCAGCTTGCTGACGACCTGACCAATTCGCTAGATTTGGACGCAGACCAAACGGCAACGGTGCAGCAAATTGTTCAAACAGTCGTGCAAACTATCGACAGTAAGATCCCCTGCGTGGACGTTAACCACATTGACAGCGAGGTCGAAAGTTTCATCTATTATCTCAGATACATCGCCCCCGAGATTGTCAGGCTGGTCGCGGGCTCTCTCGACATGAATAACCCGCAAGTTTCATCGCTTGTAGGCAACGCTCTGAGTGGCCTCGAAACTGCAGTCGACAGCCTGGCCCATACCATAATCTCCAGCATTCCCACTCAGAACAGTGGCATCACCGACACCCTGAACCCTCAGGATATAACCATTTAAGGTCGTTCGTAAACGTATATTTGTATAGCATGTGCGGCTGAGCTTACGCAATGCTGCACAATATAATTAAGGGGTCACCAGCGACCTCAATAGATATCACAAACATGAAACTCGTGGCACTGACACTTGCTGCGCTCGCATTGACCGCTCCCCTGCCTCCAAGTCACGGCAACACTCAGATCACTGGCGACACTCCAAAGAACGGTCTCGCGGAGTAGCCAGCCGGCAGCCTTGGATATCCTAAGAAAAAGAATATCAGGAAATCAACGTTTTTGGTCAGCCCGAATCTTTATTAGTCCGTCGTTCTCTGTCAAACGGATACCGAACCCCGCAATGATCAGCTCACCAGCCAGTTTGATCACGGCTCCTTAGACTTTGGTAGTCACGTGCATTTGATTCAGTTCTCGATCGATCGATTCATTGGGACTATAAAACGCTAGACATGGAGCTCCTCTGCAATGAATATCGTCACAGTCTACCTGTTCATCGCAGTTTCCGCTGCACCACTAGGAATTTCAGAACACGCCTCTGCCCGTGGCTTTAGTGGAGGCGATGTTTCCAGTCTCTCTGACCTCAACACTCTATCGGGACTCGGTAGTTTTGTCAGTGGACTGTTCTGACATCTCTGGATATGACAATGCAAACTTAGGTCAATAGTAAACATAAGCCAAGGTGAAGCACGTGAGATCCTTTTGAAGTTCGATGCGCCGCACGGCCGTTTCGGCTACTGCAGGCGCGCAGTTACGCGATCCTTACGCATTATGCCATGGGACGATTTACCATGTGAAATATGGCTACGGACCATTGAGCATCTTCCCATTGAGGATATGTGGCGGCTTACTTTATCCTGCCACTACTTCTACCACCTGATATATCCCAGGTTCTATCTGGATATTAGCGACTGGGATAGCGCTGCTGATGGTATAAGTATTCAGCTCAGTCATGAATCTGGCATCAAGAATCGTCAACTACCAAATTATGGCCGGAAATGCTTTGAAGAGGATGTTCGAGCAGGTAAACTCGACAAGATTCTGAAGCATGTCAAGGTGATCACCACCAGACTCGACAAGCACAAGCCTGATACGTTGATTGATATCTTGTGTGAGCATTTGCCTAAGCTTGAACGATTGAAGGAAATCAAAGTCGTGTTACCTGGTGAACTTTCAGAATCAGTGAACTCGACTTTGAACAAGCTGGCTTCGTTTCCTCCGGTAGTGACGGTAGAATACCGTGCAACAACACTAGATGGGCTGCCAAAGATAAAGATTGGTGGCAGCGTCAAACAGTTGACATTTTGGATCACCCAGAGTCTCACAGCGAAGCACGGGCTAAACGAGGGCTCTTCCCTGCCTGATTTGGCACAATTCTTCGACATTGCCTCAGAAAACAATCTGGAGACTATTCTTCTTTATAATGGCTTCTTTGGTCCCGTACTCAGGTGTGAGGAAAGGTCAGTGGTCCCACTCGTTAAACAGCTGAACCAGCTACGCCATTTCATCGTGACGGAGCGTATCCTAGGCTGTCAGGAGGTCTTGAAAGGTTGTTCCGTGGAGGTCCTGGTTGCAAATGCAATGTCCTATCATGTAGCCGGTGGATTTGAGGAGTGGCTGAACAGGGTCAAGAGCTGAGTCGCTTACTAAAGATTGGACGACCTTAGTCTGACACTGCAGCCCTTGAAAGTTCCACTCTCTAGTACCAGGTCCCTGTTTTGGAGATATCCTCTGAGAGCATTGCATCGATCAGATTCACTGCTGAATTATGCTAGCTGCGATGTTACTGGCTGGGTGTACCGGAGCCGAAGGTATGGTCCTGATATCTTCAATATATTGTGCTGGTCGGCCTCTGGTATCAGTTGGGCCGTGTCAGTATGTCGGCGTTGACGCTCTGAGCCCTTGTTCACTGCATTTCGAAGAGCCTGTAGGCAGATTCATCGAGATTCCAGTTGCCCGCTTTCCTTATCGATTACCTGTGCGTATCTATGCACCTGCTCAGCTGTTTCCTCGACAACCATCGCTATCTCGACCAATCAAACTTCGTCGTGAATGGGCGTGTTCCGGGCATTTGGCTCCATGAACGCTGACTACGTTCGTATCCATAACATCACATGTGGAATCATCAGTAGCTACAGACTAACGATTGGTAGCGGTCTATTGATGACATCATCTTGTCTCATTCTTGCTCATTGACACGGGACTAATCACCGAGACATAACTGTATTGATATGATCTGCAGCCCCTCGGTTGCCTACCCGCATTCGCGTGTCGAGCATATGGCTGCAGTTGGCCCCTGCAGTCCCTGCATGTGCGCGTAAATTTTCGGCGTTGGCTTGTCTCACACTGCATGACTGAGGACTCTTCAGACTGTAACATCGAATATCGTTACGAAACCACTCGATGAGAACAACAGACTGAGCACGTGCGATGGTCTAAGTCTGACAATGCCATGTCAACGTCTAGAATGCGATCGACGCAGGCGATCGTCCCTTGATGGACCCGTGCAACTACTCAACGCTGACAGGTCAGAACAATGCAAAGACTCCACAAACCGTGTGATCTAACCAATTTACACTAGTGGCAGCGCTAGAGAATAATCCAGTCGGCTAGTGGTGCCCGCCAGCGTGTGAATATGGCCGTGACCTCAACACGGCGACGATATCAATGTAGACCCCTGGCGGAATGAGCGATCGATCATTCATTCTAGGGGAAGAAATAGCCGAGGAGAATTTCATATATAAACTAGCAGCTTGCCTCAGTTCATCGTTCACTCTTTTATCACAACGGAAAATGTCTCTCTTTGCTCTCACTTTCCTCACAGTTGTTCTGGCTGCCCCAGTTCCCAACCCACAGCTGGATGGCCTCTTGGCTACCTTGGATGGTCTGACTGGAGGTGACGACGCCGGCGCTGGTTCCAGCCTTCTTGGCGGCCTTCCAATCAAGCGACAGCTCGACGGTCTGCTAGAGATCCCGGAGGAATTGTTGGACCTTTCGCCAGCGGGTGGAAATGGCGCCGTGCCATTGAAACGTGATCTTCCGGTGGTCGGTGGCCTTCTCGGCAACCTTCCTATTGTCGGCGGGCTGCTCAATGAAAAAGACACCATTCCTGGTGCCACTGAAGATGGTCTTGGTGGTGTCGCCACTGATCTCGGCTCTCTTATAGGCCAGGTGATTGGCCAACTCGGCCCCTCCAGCGGTCTCGATGGTACCGCCAGTGATCCAAGTCTGCCTGTAATTGGCGCCCCCGGGCCATTCCCATTGAAACGTGATCTTGGTGCTACTGATGGAGATGTTCTTGGTGGTGGCTCTATTTCGAGCCTGTTGAATGGCCTCCTAAGCTCCACCAGCGGTCTCCTCGGTTCCTCCACTGCTGAGACTGGTCTGCTTAATGGACTCTCTTCTCTCCCAGGAGACAGTGGACTGGGAGGAGTCACCTCTGCCCTCCCATTAGTCGGTGGACTGGGAGGAGTCACCTCTGCCCTCCCCGCATTCAAGCGATCTGATATCGACGACGGTCTGACTAACAGCGGAATCTTGTCTGACCTCCCGGGAATCAGCGGACTGGATGGACTCCTCTCTAGCCCCCCAGTAGTCAGTGAACTGGGAGGAATCTTGTCGAGATCTGATGAGCGGTTTATCGGCGGTCTATTTGACGGCGACAGCGGAGTCTTGTCTAGCCTCCCCGGAATTAGTGGACTGAGCGGACTCACCTCCAGCCTCCCAGGAGTCGGTGCACTGAGCGGACTCACCTCCGACCTCCCCGGATCTAAGCGATCTGATGTTGCCGGCGGTATCTCCAACCTGATTCAGCAGGCTCTTCAGGACGTTCAGTCCACAGTGACTGATCTGCTCAACAACCTGACCTCCGCTCTCAAGCTCTCCCCAGACCAGACCACTTCCCTTCAGGGCCTTCTCAACACCCTCGTGTCTGATGTCCAGAAGACTATCACCGACGCACTCAACAACCTTCAGGCTGCTCTGAGCAAGCGAGATGCCCTGGATAATGCCAACGACACTGTGTCTACTTTGACTGCCAACTTGCAGGCCCTGGCTGGACCTCTGTCGGACAACATTGCCAAGATCCTTGGTCTGCAGCCAGGAAACCAGCAGATTACTGCTGCCGTTTCCACTGCCTTGAACCAGATCTCCAAGACTGTGGGTGATGCTATCAACGGCGTCACTGACACTCTGGGCCTCAACTCCGCTAAGCCAGGCGTGCTCAACGGTGGCTTGTAAGCCATCTAATATCCTAATAGAACCCATACTCTTAATTCTAATGTTGCTCATAACCTCACAGACCTTCAGTAGATACTCAAGGTACTAAATTTCTGAGCCTCCGCCGCAATATGCTTTCCGGCGATAATTTCGTGACACCTACGCCAAGAGCTTCGTATCGAAAGAGTAACAGCGGAACTGCAACCCGCTTACTCTAGCCTACAACTGAGACAGGATGATCATTGATTCCCAGTTTGACATGGTGCACCTCGATGTCGACATCTCGAAGTTGGACTCACGCATGATCGAAATCCAGGCATGTGGCCGATCTACACTGAGGTATACGTATAAATACTTTACTGGACGTACCCTATGCCACTACAATGAAGTTTCTTACATTCGCTCTATTGGCTACAGTTTTTGCCGTTCCAGTTCAACTTAATGGACCGCGAGACGTTGGTATCACAATCACTTCTGGACCCAGTGATCTTACCCTGACAAAAGCGTTACACGATACTGGTAAGCAGGTAGTTGGTGACTTCGCTTCGGCGACGCAGTTGAGCGTGGATGTCACCGATACTGGTAAGCAGATAGTTAATGACTTGACTCAGAAGCTTCAGTTGAACCAGGATCAGACCGCTTCTGCTCAGACCATCATAAACACATTTGTCACCAGTGTTGAAGCCTTGGCATCTAAGGCTTCCTCTCAGCTCCTCTCCGAAAATGCCTGTAAGGTTGTTTCCGACCTTGCCAACCAGATTCAACCACTTGCAGGCAAACTATTCGACGACCTCACCGAACAGAACCTGATAACAAATGAGCAGTCGACTGATGACGCTCTAAATATCATTTCTGACAACGTCGGCCGGCTTACCGAGAAAATTGCCAATGATTTCGGTGCCCATGGGTGCTAGAACCAGTCTGTAGCGGTAGCCTACGCAATTAATTCAGTGGCCAAGTCGTATTGAGTTACCCCACACTCTACTGTGCACTAGAAGATCGGGTATTTGTTTCAAAGATCGCGGTAGCCACTCCTCAGGTTCGATACCCGCGCACGCAGCGAATTCTCCTAGCCTAATTATTTGGACGTGGGTATAGGTAAACCAGCCCGGCCTTTATGGAGCGTGGAGGCGTTTTCCGGCTCAGGTTCACTTTTAACGTTTCGTTGCAGGGATTTAAAACGTGGTCGTTAGTATCATCGTTTTGTGGCAGACTCTCTCAACACAAAAAGTCGTTCGTTCACGATTGATAGTATGCGGTCGATCCGATCGAGCAAAAACTATATAATCACCACAATTTTCCTCATCAAGCAATGCTTCTTATTCTGTCTTTGTTGTCAATGGCAAGTGGCCTCTCAGATTATGCGTCAAGTTCAGGCAGCTCTCGTGACTAAGTAGGTACAAGGCATAAACCTGAATTTGGGCATTATGCGGCTCGCGCGGCTCGTACGGCTAGACACCTTCACGTGACTCTGTCTCTAAGCAATGTCTCATGGCAACAAACCCTGGCTGGAGAGACTATCCATTACGCGTCCCACTTGCTACGAAATAGCTGACAATTACCTGAGATGTGCTTTTTCTTCCCGTTGGTGCCATTGTGGTGGTTCTTCTGCGGCATGTTGACAGCATGCTTCGCCGTTGTTGGTTGCCGAGAACCTAATCAACCACCACCCCCGGGGGGACCAAATCAGAACTACAACTACAGGCCTCCCGGATAACTAATGGACCCAACGCGAGTTGGAATTCCTTCGTCCTAGCTGATTCAATGGGTTTCACGTTCGCTAATGTTATTTGTAATTCTGAAAGGTTAACATTATTCATATTTCCCTTTATACTTATACCACTCTCAACGGCTAATCTCCATGTTCAAAACAGTCGATATGCCCGCAATTTAATTGACAGGATAGGTACGCCTGGCACGGCAGTTCAGCTATAGGGATATTGCGATACATGGCTAGGATTGGGCAGACTCTTGCAGCTAGCTTGAACGCCTGGGGTATTAGCCATGAATTTCTTGACTAGCTAGGCCCAGAACTCGTTGAGGCTTTAATTCATCCAAGCCTCGATCGCCAATGTAAATGCTAATTTGCATGCATGTTGAGTTCCATCTTCATTTAAATTCTTATCATATCAGAGTCGTATCTTTTGTTGAAGGTGTCAACCAAATTAAAGTCGAAGATCGAATTCATGGCGCGCGCGCAGTGAATTTTCTGAGCTTGCATGACTCTAAGCTAACTTAATTCATAATTCTAGTCACCCTGCATGGCGACCTCGATACGTGAACAATATGGTCGAACGCATTACGTGGAGCGTGAAGAATCCTATGAAAAGGATTATGATGACTACGGCTATGGAGTACGTGGGCCATATCGCTGATTCTCCGGCCGCCCGCGACTCAAGAAACACCCCGGCTACACCTTCAGGCCCACAACATGCACAATAAGTTGTCACCGGGCTCTCCGACCGATACTCCAGCCGTTGGGCCCGTCCAAGGGCCGGCGCAATTTCAGCCCAGTGCATGCATGTACATTCACAGCTCGATCTGCGCGCGCACAATGACGGAGCGTCGTCTGGGGCATAAACAGACCCAAGTCAGATTAACGTAGCCTCCATGCATGTGTACACATGCTGTACGAGTACTAATCCCTGGTTCTGTCGGGTTTAGCGTACGGTTACGGTTTTGTACGTGAAATTGGTGGGGGACAAAAATGTACCAAGGTGACGCGCATTGGGAGTGCCAAGTACGGAGCAACTCCGGGTCAAACTACATATGTTGGTTCCAGTCTTTGTTGTCTTGATGCCCCTGAAACCCCTTCAAGTTCAAATCTACCCGAGAAGGTCGGCCACAGCTTGCGATCGCGATAATAGCTACGAATTGTAGTCGCGGATCGAGATTACCCACATGTAACAAAGTTAGTCCTGCTACTGAATGCTAAACGCACACACTATACACATATGCCGTAACGTACGTCATATTACTAATGTTGATCAAGCTGAGACCATCACCGGGATTGCCATCAATTATGACCGGTCACCTTGTCGGGCTTCCCGATCAAAAACCGGGTAGGCCGATTGGCCGGCCGGTTGACCGGTCGGCGACATGACTAAGCCCAGCAGTGAGACTTACGCCGGAAAACAAGAATGACAGGGTGTCAAAAGCAAAACATTTATCTATATAAGTCGCTTAAGTTGTTGTATATCTGTATCAAACAATGGTTCGAGCTAGAGTGATTGTCTTTGAGAAACACGGGAATCCGCTGGATGTTTTGAAAGTTCACTCGTATGAACTGCCAGAACCCAAGCCTACTGAGGTGGTCTTGAGACTACTGGCGACCCCGATCAATCCCGCCGATGTCATGATCACCTTGGGGATGTTCGGTTACATTCCCCCAGCCACGAAGGATATGGGGACCGAGAACCCTGTGATCCCCAATGGTATGGAGGGCGCCTTCGAGGTCATCAAGGTCGGCTCAGCGGTCGAAGATTTCCGAGTCGGCGACTGGGTTCAGCCCAAGCAGCTTGATATCAACACCTGGCGTACGCACGTGATCGCAGACCAAAGCCAGCTC